>CM047812.1:108060064-108224137 GCA_026214975.1 Gentiana macrophylla | reverse complement strand
ACCTAGGAAGTTTTTTGATTTTTTTTTTATCAATCGGACAATATGCAATAAACATAAATGCATATTTCAGCTCCGCTGCAATTTCAGAGTGAAAATTTTGTGAGTGGACCAATTGAAAACGTTAGTATATTGACACAAAAGAATATCTGAACGGAGAGATAAGAAGCCATATATTATCCCCCATTAACTCTGACAATTTACTGCACAAAATGAAAGCATATCATATATATAACTACTATTCCATTAACAACTTACTGTGAAAAGAATACATAAATTGCAATCCTCAATGAAATAGATTTTTTAGAACTTAATACAGTTACGGCAGATAAATCAGCATGTTTTATAAAGCAATCATTGGAATCACATTAAAGCTACTGAGTATCCTACTTTCACACAATTAACTTGAGCTTTTAATGGAAAGAAATAGTGATAGTTGGCCAAGAATCAATGACACTTGGACGGTAAAGTAAAATAGGATCAAACATTTTATTCATTGTTGAATTGATTTACATTATAGCAGGTAGTATATTATAAATGGAAACAATGCTACAATCAAGGGATTTACAATAATGAGAATGATTCTAGAATATTGTGTAATTATAGTGAGTCAATGGTAATATCTTCTAGACGCCCCCGTAATCCCATAGGAATCGGATGGACATGGAGATTGGGCTTTAAATCAGCGAAGTCAGTTGTTCCAAGTGGCTTGGTCATAATATCGGCAAGCTGATCCTTGGAAGGAAGAAATGCAATTTGCAGTTGCTTAGATGAGACGAGCTCACGGACATAGTGAAAATCAATCTCGATATGCTTCGTGCGAGTATGGAAGACAGGGTTGGCAGAGAGATAAGTTGCATCAATGCTGGCACACCACAAAACAGGTACATTAGTGAGTGAAATAGCTAATTCACAAAAGAGTTGTTTGAGACATTGAATTTCAGCCGTGGCTTGAGAGAGAGTTTTGTATTCAGCTTCAGTGCTACTTTTGGCAACGGTTTGTTGTTGTTTGCAGTGCCAACTAATGAGGTTGGTTCCCAAGAAAATGCAATAGGCAGAAATGGAGCGCCGATTATTAACATCAGTGCCCCAATCAGCATCGGAGTAGGCTTGAAGTGTGGATGGAGAGGACTTGGAGAGGAGAAGTCCATCAGAGAGTGTATGCTTAAGATAACGGAGAATTCTTTTGACAGCAACCCAATGGGAATCACGAGGTGCATGCATGAATTTGCTAACTGCAGGAACAGCAAAGGCGATGTCGGGGCGGGTGAAGCTAAGATATTGGTGGCCACCAACAATGCTGCGATAGAGAGACACATCGTCGAATGGGGAGCCATCTGTTTGGGAGAGACGGCAGTTAGAGGCCATGGGTGTTTGGCAGGGCTTGGAGTGGACCATACCAGCATGCTGAAGGAGTTGGGCAATATATTTTCGCTGAGTGAGAAGAAAACCTTCTGGTAAGTGAAGAGCTTCAATGCCAAGAAAGTAGTTCAGTGAGCCAAGATCTTTGACAGGGAAGTGTTGTTGAAGTTGAGCAATAGTGCGATCCACGAGAGAATGAGAGGAACCTGTAATAATAATGTCATCAACATTGATTAAAACATAAATATAGTGAGAACCTGAATGGAGAAAATAGAGGGATGTATCCGCCCGAGAGGCTTGAAAGCCAAGATGCAAGAGAACAGTAGTAAATCGAGAAAACCAGTCCCGAGGTGTGATGGCCAAATTATAGCAAACCAACTTTAACCGGCAGAGTACCGGGTCGGTTGTACCACAACGGCGAGCAAGGTCGTATCCCACGAGGAATTGGTCAAGTATCACAACCACTTTCGTATCTAGTTCAGGCTCACAATCGGGGTGAAAATAATATTTATAACTAGAAAAAGAAATAAAAATTATAACTTTAAAATATATGATAGAATGAATAGCTAAACTATGATCGAACAACACTACTCTCAATACCGTTATCGAATCACTAGTGGACGAGCCTTAACCTACCAAATTAACCAATAGCTTCAAATGAATACGTTGTGGGTGCAATCTCCTAAACCGTCCCTCAGCGCTGCGCGCTAATACCACAACCTAGTTACCCTATATTCGGTTCAACAGCCTCTATGAGATTTGATTGACCTAATATGATGAAGAACTATGAGACGATGCGCATCCACCGAGTTCACGGCTTAGCTAGAAAAACCTTACCAAGGAATAGGCTGCGAAAAGCTCGACTAGTTCGTGCATGGAAATCCTAAAACCCTATATCGCACACTCGCTCGCAAAATACATTTATAAAGTTTGTGTGTAAAATCATGAATCAAGTGATCGGTTTAATTCAAGCATTAAGATCAAATTTTAGGACACAACAACTCAAAAGATTAAATTTTTAAGCACTACTCATCCCTAGATCATCGTTTAGGTATTAATTTCGTAGTTCCATCACATAATTTAGCTATAAAAAATCTAGCTACGCATAATAACAAGAACGAAACAAGAAATCATAAATAATTGGGAAGAAAACATGATAAAAGATAAGAACAATAAATTACCAATAACGTAGAAGCAATCCACCAATTGGTTTGTCAATCCAAAGCGAAGAAATCGCGAAAAGAAACTAATAATCGTAGCAATTTGAAGGAAGAAATTTAACATAAATCTAGAGTTTTGGGGGAAGGAAAATCTAAAAAACTGAAAAGAAAATTATTGTATGAAGTTGTGGTGAAAATTAGACCTAATTTGGCTTTTATATAGGCCAAATTCGACCCAAAATAGTGCAAAACTCAAAAATTCGAGACTGCTGACGTCATCCAGCGTATTGATGACGTCATCGGCGCTGTCAGCCAAACATGTCTCCAGTAATTTGACGATATCTTTCTGTGTAGAGCTCCGATTTGCACGATTCAAGTTGCGTTGGAAAGCTTATTCAATCCCCTACAACTTTGATGAAGACAACGTTTCCAGAAAATGCCTATAAGGGAGCTCAAAATGCAGATTAAGTGACAGAAGCATGAAAACATCAACGATGCTTGATCCGTTTCAAATCTTTAACTTCGGGCATGTTTTTAAAGAGTGAAAAAACAGTCTCCATCACACCCTAGGTGTGATACTTGCTGTTTTTTCTCGAATTTTCTTATTCTTTTCTTTTTTCCGGAACTTCTGAACTTGAATCTCACGCCATATCTTTATACCAACTTCGTTTTGGACGATTTTTGTACCGTTGCGATCCTCGTCACACCCTCTATCACGCCGCTTCTATAACAAATAAAAACAAGATAACCCAAGCGTGACAAATGCCAATAAAACGCACACAATTCACCAATAATATGGAGATTTCGGACGTAAACGCCATATCATCTCGTGATTCAACTAGTGATGAAATGTGCTATAAAAACACTTAACTACCCAAAAATCACATCGAATAAGCTACAAATATAGGGTAAAATGCACACAAAATTATAGCAAAGTTGACTCTCATCAAGGTGCTTGTTTGAGCCCGTAGAGACTTTTCTTGAGTTTGCACACGTGTCGGAAAGTCAGGATGTGTAAAACCTTGAGGCTGTTGCATATAAACAGTCTCATTAAGAGTGCCATAGAAGAAGGCATTTTGAATATCAATTTGGCGGATGGACCAGCTGCGTGTTGTTGCAAGAGAGAGAAGTAAGCGAATTGTGTCTGGTTTGACCACCGGACTGAAAGTGTCCGAATAATCAAGACCTTCATGCTGATGATAACCTTTAGCGACCAGACGAGCTTTGTAATGTTCAAGACGACCATCTGCATGACGTTTGATTCGGTAAACCCATTTATTACCAATTACGTTCATTCGAGGAGTAAGAGGAACAAGATCCCAGGTATCATTGGAGACCAAAGCATTGACTTCATCCCTCATAGCATCTCTTCAGGCTCTGGATTTAAAGGCTTCGGTGAAGTTCTTGGGTTCTGAGTGGAGGCATCAGACAAAAGAGCAACAAATTAGGAGGGAGCGTTTTGGGCTTGAGTGTATTTGTGCTGGAGTGGGTCGTCATAGGATGCGGAGAAGGTGAATCGGGAGAAGAAACATCGACTTCTATAGAAGAAGTGGGAGAAGTATGGGATGGAGAAGAGGGTGAGGGGATGGCCGATATTGGGGAGGGTGGTTCAGGGGGTTGTGCCGAAGGTGGGGGGCTGGGTGAGTGTACTTGAAGTAGGGTGGGTAAAGAGATGGAAGGTTGCGGGTCATCACAGGGGGTGGTGGATGAGTAAGGGAAAGTGTTTTCGTCAAAGATAACATGTCGGGAAATATAGAGGCGAACAGTGGATAAGTCAAGACATTTGTAGCCATGGTGATCGGACTGTAACCAAGGAAAATGTAGGTTTTAGAGCGAAATTTTTTTTTGTGGTTGCTGTACAGACGGAGATTTGGCCAACATGCACACCTGAAAACACGGAAAAATGAGTAGTCGGGAGAACGGTGGTAAAGGGTTTCATAGGAAGTTTTATAGTTGAGGACACGAGTGGGAAGTCGATTGATAATATATGTCACAGTAAGGAATGCATCTTCCCAGTATGGTAATGAGAGGTTCGCCTGAGCAAGTAAAGCAAGACCAGCTTCAACAATGGTGCGGTGACGACGTTCAACGGCCCCAACTTGTTCGTGAGTGTGGGGACATGATAAACGGTGTTGAATGCCAATATTTTGAAAATAAGTAGTGAGTTTAAGATATTTGCCGCCCCAATCAGTTTGTAGAGATTTAACTTTAGTGTTGAATTGTCGTTCCACAAGCGATTGAAAGCCACAAAATATTTTCTCAACATCGGATTTTAAAGAAATTGGATAAAGCCAAACAAATTTAGAAAAGTCGTCTACAAAGCTGACATAATAGAGCGAGCCATAAACAGATAGTTCAGGACATGGTCCCCATACATCAGAATAAATTAGCTCAAGTGGAGCAGCAGTAGTAAAATCAGAAGTATATAATGGCTGACGATGGCTCTTCGCCATTTGACAGGCAACACAGACAGAGTTGGGACGAGACGTGGAAGCCTTATTTTATAAACCTGTAAAATACGGGCAACAGTGTCTTGGGAGCGGTGGCCAAGACATTGATGCCATTGAGAAAAGGAAGCGGAACTAGCAGCAATCTTTGTAGCAGCAAATTTATTGAAAGACTGGAAAAACTGGTATAAGCCATTGTTGACGTAACCTCTATGAAGGACGTGGCCCAATGAGTCATTCACAAGAAAATAATTGGCATGAAATTCGAAATGAACATTGTTATCTTTGCAAAATTGGTGAACCAAGAGGAGATTCCGTTTAAGTGACGGTGCAACAAGTATGTCATTTAAAGTAAAACTGCAAGTAGGCGAATTAATAATGGAAGTGCCAAAATGCGTGATATGCAAACCTGAACCATCGCCGATTTTTATTTGATCAGGCCCGTCAAACTGTTCAACCCGTAGAGATAAATTAGTAAAATTATTTGTCATATGGTGAGTCGCCCCGGAGTCTAATATCCAATCAGTGTTTGGGGCCGAGTGGGAAGTCGAAGCAGTGTGTGCCTGAGGCTGTCGGTTCAGAGGCGGTGGTGGCTGGAAATTTTCTTCAAATCAGTGCCAACATTCCATCGCTACATGACCCAGCTTGGTTGCAAATCTGACAGCGAGGAGGTGGATTGCAGCGGCCTGCACCACGGCCTCCTTGGTGTTGATGACGCCCCCGGCCTCTGTTGGAGCCATTTTCGCGGCCACGGGTTGCTGGGGCAGAGGAATAATAAGCAGCGGGATGTGGGGAAGAGGAACCATCCAAATGGAAGAGCGAGATGGTGGTGTCGATTGATCTTTGCCGAGCGATCGGGCTTGGTGGTTAAGTAAGAATAAAACTCATCAAGGGAGATATTGGACCGAGCCAAAACCATGGTGAGAAGGGGGTCGCAATCAGAGCCGAGTCCGGCGAGGATATCATTGGAGGTAAGGGGGTGGCCAGGCATAGCTAGGTCATCGGTGATGCGTTTGATTTTCATTTAATAATCTGTGGCAATCAATTTTTTTTTCTTGGTGGCAACTAATTGGGTGCGAAGGTGTACCAATTGTGCTCTAGTTTGAGATGCGAAGCAGGTGTGGAGGGCGGTCCATATCTCTGCCGACGTGGTGGAGTGATAGACTTGAGCAAGGACATCGTCGGAAAGGCTTGAGGTAATCAGACTGAGAATTAAATTGTCATTTTTGAGCCATATGTCGAAAGAGGGGTTGTGCTTATTTTCTCCGGCAGCGGTGGTTATGGTGGAAGGTGGTGGTTTCAGGGATCCGTCAACATATCCGTGAACACCCTGACCACGGAGGTAAGGAAGAATTTGAGCTTTCCAGAGAGGGAAGTTTTGTCGGGTTAATTTTGTGACGTTGAAGGTAGAAGATGGAGTGAAGGATGGGTAATGAGAGGTGGCGGTGGTGGTGTTTTCCGCCACATTTTCAGTGAGTTCAGACATGGAGAGGGTTGAAGGATGGAGAGAAAGAGATGAAGGAGAAGTCACTGTGAGGCTCTGATACCATAAAGTAAAATAAGATCAAACATTTTATTCATTGTTGAATTGATGTACATTATAGCAGGTAGTATATTATAAAGGGAAACAATGCTACAATCAAGAGATTTAACATTAATGAGAATGATTCTAGAATATGTGTAATTATAGTGAGTCAATGGTAATATCTTCTAAAGACGGCCTCATACGGTGTTGTGGTTGATATGTTGTACACATACCAATGCTATTATTACACTATTTCTATGAAGTGCCGGAATACTTCTTCAGAATTCGGATTCATGTCACACAATTGCCTCGCCTAAGATAAACAAACGACGAAGGAATATAAGATGCATAGAAGTATTTTATTAAAAAAAAAAACCAGGAACGACATTGGTTGAGGGAACTAAACATGAAGATAGAATGGAGATTCCACTCAATCACCTCATTTCTTCAGCAATTGGCACATTCTGTGAAAGGAATCAAAGAATCAGTGCATGGAACTAAGAAAAAAAAAATCAAAAAATGCAAAATAAGGCAAAAGATAAGACAAACCCTGAAAAAGGAAGATGTGCAACAATGACTCACCAAATAAATCCTATGCTCCACTGCCCCTTAATTTGTTAACTCGCCATGTGTATAAACGATAAGTCAATTTAAGTATACATATTAAACTGCAATGATTTTGTGTGTAAACCTTTAAATACAATTAGTGAGTTAGGTCATCCCATCAAATTCAGACCATTTATCTTGAATCATCACTCAAACAAACAGAGGTCGAATCGGGTAGTACAGTTCAATGTATTTAGATGTCCAGACACAATATCATTGATAATCTTCATGTGCAATATAGTCCATAAAAACAACAATCCTGATACAATCAATGATGCAGGTTAAGATGTATGACGCGAACGATCATCATAAATTTTGAATCGAAAGAGTGACAACAGCGCAAATAGAACATCCAGAGTGTCACTCAAAACCCCATGAAAAAGTACTCTGTCAATACCAACAAAAGCAACAAAAAAAAACATATCAGTACCTTTTCTTCCAAAATGTCATGTAAAAGTGGTGCATCTACAGAAATGCAGCTATGAATAATTTCTGATGTTGTGGCTGTTTGTGTGTCAAAGATCCCAACTTCTTGCCCGTGAATTAGTTACAATTACTTGTAGTGCCTTCCTCTGCACACGATGTCAGATGACAATCACAAATGTGAGGCAATACTTAATGATATTCTTTTGATCACATAGTAAAAGTATACTTACTGATATCCATCTTATAAATCCATGGAGAATAGAATGCAAGATAACCTAACCAAGAAGAAATTGAAACCTAAACTTCAGATAAATCTGGACAAAGTAAATCTGGATAAAAAGATGTCTAGATCAAATGTATAGGCTTATTAGAGTTTGATCTTTGTATAGGTTTGATCAAACAAGCACTGTAAATGGTCAGCTGACTTACATCAGCAGACTTGTCTACATCAGTAGGGTACCTAGGTCAGTAGACTAGTTTAGGAACCTGCTGAAGACTAAAGGATGAGGGCCCAAACTCAGTTATTGAAGGCTAAGGGATCAAACTTAGTATTTAAAGTCAAGGATATGGAATCATAATTTAGGGAAGTCTGTGATGATTTTTGAAGAAAATTAAGGATCTATCTTGAGCTATCAGAATTAAATCGATCAATCACCCTGCTGACCCTACTGAACTTAAGGCTACTGATCTAGTAAAATTCTTCAAGTGTAATCTGCTTTCAAGCAACATCAAGTTTACACACTTGAAGACCTCAAGCTGCTGATCATATCATCCTGATCAAGCTGTTGAAAGCTGAATCACTTACTTGATTCAATCTTTCTTTTACAAGAAATCTACTGAGGACAGTGAAGCATCTTTGGGTGTCAAGGACTGTTGTTTGTGGTGGAGCTGGTGAAGAGGCAATCCTACCCTTCAATTGCCAGTGGAAGACTTTGGAGCAGCAATCCTACATGTTCCAAGTGTTCAGTTTGTGAAGCCATAGTCATTGGTGAAGGACAAACATCTTAGGAATTTTTGTAACTGCTACCTCAAGAATCTCTAGTGAATTACCTCCAACATCACAGAAGAAGAGTGGACTGACAGGATTACACCACCTGGAACCACTATAAAATTGCCTACTTACTTTCTGCATTTATATTCTGCACTTAGTATATTAAGCACATCAACTTACTGAATCTAGCAACTGAATTCACACACATACACTACTGAGTATCTAATACTTGGTATCATATTTTAACAACAAGTAATAAGGCTTAATTTAAATATATTCCACGCAACAAATTCAAGAAAGTCAATAGTCAAACAAACTATCGAGCTATCGTAGAAATCTTGAAGTTCTTTGAGTTTGTTAACTCCAAAAGTTTTAAGTGTTAAGTTTATTCACCCCCCTCCTAAACATAACCAAAGCTTTTTCGAGGAAAGAACACTACAAGTAATGTTTTGGATGGAAACCAACATTTCAAATCTTATTAATAGTTGTTTAAAATGTATCACTTGGGTGCCCGACAGTACCTCAAAGGATTAGTCTCAGATAGTTATCTGGGAATATCTTGCAAAATGTATCACTTTAGTAATAACTATGTAATTTTATTTCATAAAAGATTTATTCTTCGGATCCGAGGGGAAGGCGAGTGCACTGGTAATGAAATGTTTTGGGAAACAATTTTTATAACGGTAATTTTGTCTTTTGGAAATTGATTTTTTTTTTCTCGTTTTTAATAAGGTTTTAAAAAATAATTTTCATATTAACAAATTTTCCTTGCTAGCAATTATCTCAGGGAGTTACTTAATAGAGCAATGATAGAGGCACAACCAATTTGATATAACGGGTGACATAACCAAATCTCTCATATTTGATTTGATGAGTCTACATCACAGTCAATTGAGACTCAACAAAATCAAAGATGAGAGATTTGGTTCTATCACCCGTTGTGTCGAATTGGTTGTGACTTTATCATTACTCAAGTTAGTATACGTAAGAACTCCCTCACATGCGACAACACCCCCCTTCCCTTCACAAATTTTGGGTTTGTCATTGACCAAATCCTATTTGACGTACCAAAACTAATAAAAATTATTAAATTTAAATGGGCCCTACCTCTAGAAAAAAAATCATCTATCAATTTTCTTGAAATTAATGATGTGGTCCAATACCTGCACGTCGACGACCCTAAATTAGTGTCTTCCCTTTCGCACATCTTAACTGAGATGCGAAGAGAAATATCCCTTTTTTATGACTTCCACTTATTGATCCCGGCCCAGAAAAGTGACCGACCAGGGCCACTATATATAAACTTACTTTTCTGGTGGATGCGTGTCACGGGAATATTATTCTACGAGTAGCAATTCATTTTTTTGAAACCCACCGCCCCACCATCAAGGAAGAAGGTGGCTTTCTTGTTATAAATTTCATCATGACTTGGGTTTCTCCAATCACGATATATTTTCGTATTAGTAATTTCAATACCATATTTTCATGGAATTCAAAAAACGATTCCGTTTTATAAGCCAATGAAGCTTAACATAGCGGTACTGGATTTGAGTCTCACCGTGTGCGTGTGAGTATATATTCACTATATATGATAATTTTGTTTACGGTGTAAAAAAGACTACGTTTTATATTGTTAAATAATTTATGCACTCATTTTTGAAATATGCATAAATGTATATATATATATATATATATATATATATATATATATATATATATATACTTGGGAAACTCCAAAGGGGTGTCCACCTGTTTTTTTTTTTTTACTGTATCTGGCTACCGCAAGAAAAAAGGTTTTTATTTTTTTTTTTTTTATTTTTATTTTTTTACTGTTCATTGTAGTACCCAAATTTTGAAAAAAGATTTTTTTTTTTTTGTGAAGGGTTTGAGTTAAATTGTTCCATTTAGAGACTTTCAATTGTATTTTTAATCTACACATTAGCTTTAATTTATTCTTACTCTTATTATGTGTGTTGTCTTAAGATGTATCCGATTCCAATTTAATTACATTTGAAAAATGTCAAAGAAGCACAATTATTTATCCCCATTTCATATCCAACGAATACAGTGTGTATGGCATAGCGCGTTGTCTTTCATCCCATCTAGTATATATATATATATATATATATATATATATTAAATTTCAGGGGTTAATTTCTCATTCTCATTATCACAATATCTCACGATATATATAGTATCAAAGAACGCCCTACATAATATATACTTCCTTAAACATTCTTACTAATATAATTGCATGCATACATATGTATGTATGTATACATATGTATCTTATATACATGTATGTATAGGGATCCGACGGGTAACCGTGAACCAGAAAAATGGTTAAGGGAAGTAGCCACACCACCATCGTGGTAAGGGGAAGATCCGCCGTCTGACTCACTTCAAGATGGCCCATCCGACAACAGATCAAACGACGCCGCTTGTCGACCGCGTTTTTATTTTTTTTTATTTTTTTTATTTTTTTTATTTTTACATCATATCGAGACGGCGTCGTTTCGAATCGAAACGACACCGTTTCGATGCACTTTCGGGTGGGCCGTGCAAGATGCACCGGCGGGGATCTCTTCCCCGTGGTAAGCACGAGCGTGGCCCTGGTGGGACCGAGTCAAATAATCAGATTTCTAACTATTTTGTGTCCGTACAATGTATTTAGTATTAATAGTAGTTTTTTGGAAAATTATCCGCAAACCTGTATTTTGTTTCTTATTATACCTTGTAGATGGAGATGGGTTCATGATTTTGACTTTGATAGATTCAGAGTATTTGAATCAGATTATCTTAATATTTTTTTAATTCTATAATTTTAAATACACATTTTTTAAGGTTATATATTTTCTACACAATATGAAATGTATCAGATCCTCTAGTTTATATAATGTTGTAGTCTTGTAGATATTAAATAAAATTTACGGAATCTAAATAAATGCGAATATGCGATAGGTTGAGGAAAATTTTACTGTAAAAAAATAAAATATGTGATGCAATGTTATTTTTTTAAAATCTAAATGTTGAAATAGTTAAAATACAGTTTTTAAAAGATTTACGGTATTTACTGCAAATGCTCTTATATGCTCATAGATTTATAATCTTATGCGCCAAAGCCAATACATGCGCATGTATTTTTTTTTTACCATAAAGATTTGTTTCTCCAGTATTTTATGTATTTGTTGTTTCTATGAAATTCTTTGCGTTCTGGTATGATGTCAAGTGGCGTGACTTTTGGATATTATTCTAAACGTCATGTATCGAACATGTATTTTTTTTTATTGATGACTCGACATTTGGGGAAGGATGTTACATTTAAATGACTTAATACAATTCATAATAATGATACAATTATGAAATGGCGTGAACTGATACGTGTAGAGAGACGACTAATATTGTGATTATTGACCAACAAACACAATGTTGATATGGTTAATATTTTGACACGTATGTCACTATGTCTATTGTTTTAACATGTGTCCATAACCGATGAAACATACACTAGCGGTTGTACAGAGACCCTATGACCAAGAACGTCTGAGTTCAAGTCTCATCCTAGGACCAAGAACGTCTGAGTTCAAGTCTCACCTGCAACAAATGTCGGTAATAAATTGTTCCATATATGTGGTAATTTCGTTTCGGTATAGAAAAAACAAGTGTCCATAGAATTTGACGGTAACCACTTTCAAGAGAAATGTTGAACCCCACCCTAATGGGTTTCCCCCCAGTTTTTCGTATGATTAATGAATGATGTAAATCGAGAAACATGTCCCAATTGTTCAGTGTAGTCACATTGTCTTTAAACTTTTTGCCTGAAAATGGATCGCTTGAACTCTCACCCCCTAATAACCATGCACTCTTGCTACACCACCCAAATTATTTAACCACGAGCTATGCTTAGTCACACTGTCTTTAAATCTTTTTGCTGAAAATGGATCACTCTGTACACAATTCAAACTCTCACAACCCAATAAGGATAGACTCTTGCTACACCACCCATATTATGTAACCACGAGCTATGCCTCTTGGGGCACGAAGTTTTTGTGCTCCATATGGAGTAATTCGATTTCTGAATTGATTTGGGCCACACTCTTTAAATCTAGTTTTAAAAAAAGGAGAATTAGAGATAATGACAATTTTTTTGAATATTTTTGAAGAATACGACAAAATTTCATTTTTTTATAGGAAAAATGACAACTCTCATAACTTTTATAAGCGCAATAATGGCCCAAAAATAAAATAAAATAAAAGACGCGCGAAAGCTCCAGTTTTTTTCCCTATTTCCTCACCGATTTTCCATACTCATATCTTTTGATCTAGATCTCCAAATGTGATGAAAATTTCACTAATTTTTTTTATAATTTTTTTGATGCTCTTCGTTTTGAGACTTGGTTCGATGTAATTACATCGTTTTTCGTGAGATTAAATGTCGAAATTCACTCAGTGAATCTCCTCAATGAATCCTGAAAATCAATAAATATTGTCAGTGAATTTCGAACAACTGTAAATTTCGACAGCTAATTTTTTGAAATCAGCTCGGAATATGTTGAATGTGGTCTCAAAATAAAGAGTATGAAAAATAAAAAAATTGGCGAAAGAATATTCAAATTTAAAGTTTTAGATTGTGAGATATGAATGTTTCAAAAAGATAGATGAGAGAGAAATTGTATTTTTCTTTTTTATAAAATAAATAAATATGCACCAGAAATTAAAATTTCTTTTTATCATTTATGTAAAAGTTTTAAAAAAACTATCATTTTTTATAATTGATAAAATATTAGTGTATTTTCTTCTTCATTCCCAAAAAAAAAAAAAAAAATAAAAATAAAAATAGACGGTATAAATTGGCAAAATCTTTCCCCTTGAGAGTTGAGACCCACTTCCAAGAGAATATATGTGTGGGGGTATGATTTCATACTAGAAAAATAAAAAAGTAATTTTGTCATCAAGTGGGAAATAGTGGAAGCCTACACACATATAAAGCGCACCTCGAATTTGAATAGCAGCCATAACAAGAAGAAAGGAAAAAAAAAAAAGGGCGCCGCTTCCCCGCCGGGAGACCGCCGGAGATAGATAACAGAGAGCTGTACTTTCCGATTTCCAAGAATCTCCGCAATGGGATCCCTAGCTCCGGTATCGCATTGGCTTCCCCAAGATGATTTGTTGCTGAAACAAAGCATTGAGGTGACAATCAACACACTTCTTCACTATAATTTTTTTGTCATTGAGAGAGAGCCAAGGTGTTCAAAAAAGTCTGTTGTCCAAATCTTGTTCCAGCATTGTTGTTTGAGAGTTGGTTTTGTGCTTTGCCTTGTGGGATTATCATGTGAATGATTTTTTTTTTTTTTTTCTTCTTTAAGTTTAAATTACAGTAGCCGTACTTTACACTGACACTTTATTTGAGTTTGAACACGGTTTGAGCGTGTTGTTTCGCATTATAGTTCTAGTTTCCTCCCCTTGTGGGTGGGGAAGTTTTTGCATACACCGTACCTACGTGCGGATAGCCTCCGTGGCACACCACAAACCACACGATTTCATTCTGCACTTAAACTGTGTTCTGATCGTGCCACCTCACATATCCACACGTAGGTACGTACTACCCAAAAATTTCACTTGTGGGTGTGGGTGTGGCTGGGGGATGGAGAGAAGGATTTTTTTTATTAGGAAAATAGGCGGAGAGAATTGTAATGGAAAACCACCAGGCAGCCCAACTCAATGCCTATGTATTTGCTGTGTGAGTGATTAATCTCTACGGGAAAGACCTGAGAACACTTGCTGTTAACAAGAAACTTTTTATACAGAAAGGGGATGAATTATTTCGCATTGTTGTTGGATACTAAAATCGATAGTGCAATGCATAGAGAATGATTGCAGTTTTAGTGGAGCTGTTGTGCCCAATGCGCCTTGTCCCGCTCATAAGAAAGATCATACTAAGCGGAGGGTAGCTATTTAGGGGAGAAGTGAGATTAGCTCTTGCACTGTTGTATTATTGTTTCTTTTCTTCTTTGTTTGTTTGGCTTTGAAGGTTTGTTGTCTTTTAGTATTTGAAACAGTATAAATAAATATGCGAGTCTATTGACAATGTTGGGTATGAGATTATTGTTTTCGTCTGGTCTAGTCAAGATTTAGTCTTGGTGCCCTCTTAATTTTTAGGTACTGTTGACTAGAAACTGGAAAGCATTTTTTGTACGCGACCTAAGGCATAGAAGTTGCTTTAATTAAGCTTAAGATCATCTGTTCGATTCTTTTATTGGTTGTCGTCTGTTAAGACAAAAGTAAACAAAGACGGGCTAACTTTCTGATGACTGAATAACCTATGTATTTGTTGCTGCTTATTTATACAAATATGCATACACATGCACATCAGCACACGTGTATGTGGACTTCTAGAACAATTTCACAGTTGATACGTGGCAACATTCTTGTATCAATGTGCGAAAGCAGTGCACATAATTCCACTTTTTCATCAAGATTGCATGTTTTAAATGCTGATTTTTGTGTTCATTCTTTTGTCATTTCAGGATGGCGCTTCTTTGGAATCTCTTGCCAGAGGTGCAAAGAGATTTTCACGGAGATTTACTCTGCAAGAATTGCAAGATCGTTGGTATTCCCTCCTTTATGATCCAGTCATTTCAGCAGAGGCTTCAGTTAAAATGTTTGAGTTGTACTGTAATGCTTCAACCATACTACCAAAATCTCACAAAGAGGCAAAATGTACGCCAGGAAAGAGAAAATCAAAGAGTGTTCAGAGGGCATTACTATTCCATGCGTAAAAGAATTTGCAATGATCCTTTTGACTTTATGGATATGGATTTTCTGGATGGAACTGAATATTGTGATACTGGAAATAGAAATGAGTGTTCATCAACTGATTGTCTCATAGGAGATAATGTACAGAACACTTTTGGCGATCCAGAGTCGATTTTTAGTGGCAGCGGTCATGTCTTTCCCGAACTTCATGCTGTTGAGGCAGCTTCTTCTGATTATGGTATCTCAGTTTCTGCATTTCAAAGTGGATTATGTGACCTCAACCCGAGTAGTCATGTTACTGTGCCTGGTGATCAAGATGCTGTTAAAGATTTGGCCCATTATGACGGAAGTTTGGGTTTAGACGTGAAACGCAATGAACAGGATATGGATGCTAATTCTGGGTTTGGTTGTGAGGTCCTTAACTCATCGGCTTCAGCGTGTGGCACTTCTCCACCTAATTTTGGATGTTCTCCTGTTTCCGACCTGCCATGTTGGAATGCAGTTGAGGGTTTTCCCGAGTCCACACTGGCTGATGCATTTGGACATGTAGAGCAACCTGAGATGACGGATCTTGGAGATCCCAATTATGCAAGTGGGATGGCTATGCCAGAAGACGGGACTACATGCTCATTATCTACTACTTTAAACGGTCAGATTTCATGTGATAACATGAGAGGTTCTGCTGTGAATGCTGAGGATTATCTTATGGAGATATCGAATTCTTTGCTCAACTGCAACGAGGATGAACTATTATTCATTGACCCCGATGGGTCGGACTTGATTGATAAGGCTTACATGGAGGATTTAAGCTCACTTTTATTAGATTTTCCAGATGAAAGTGACATGTCCAATGTCGGTTTATCTGAAACTCCATTGCCTCCTGACCCCATTGAAACTTCTAGTGGTGCACATGTCAGAGAATCAGGTGCCAAGGAGCTGTATAGCCGTGTTGATCATCATGTTATCAGTAGTTCAGAGACTCTAAAGCTATCATCTACGTTAAAGGTGAATCCAGCATTTCCTGAAAAGCGAAATGGAGTTATTTGCTGTGTATTGAACACCGAAGACCCAGAGATTCCTAACAATGATGATGTTTTTCTTCCCTTTAGAATCTCATCAATGAGCTCAGAATTCGATACAGCTTGTTATTCATTAGCTTCTCCTGTCAATACATTGTCAGTTAATTCAAAAGCTTCAAACACACCTGTTAAAGGCGAGACAAATTTTTTTGAGCTTCCTTCCAGTTTGATCGTACCAATTAAACCAGAAATTGGTTTAGGCGCTCAAATGAATACCCATGGTGTCAAAACCGAAGGTCCTAGTTTAGCAGGTTTAACTCGTTGCACAACCACTAGGGCAGCTACAGGGCATGTTAATGAATCTATGGTTATAACCGATCCGCCAAAGATTCTCAATCATAACTCCATTGATTCTCTTTTACCGAGGCACGGTCAAGCTATTGATTCTCATTTTAGATTTCACAAGAATGGGGAAAGTAGTAACTGGGAACCAAGTACTGCTATTGTTCAAAATAGTGAAGCTTTACATACAGAACAACAATACATTGAAATGAATATACCCGATTCAATCACTGATACTCCATTGTCTGATGATGAAGACTTTTCTTGCGATAGTGATGGTGACGTGCCTTATTGTTCTGATGTTGAAGCAATGGTAAAGAGTTGTGCTAAATTGGTTTTATTTGTTATAAAGTTTTCTCTTTTCCTTTTGATCCTTCAAACCTTGTTGATTGATGTTTGCAGATACTTGATATGGATTTGATTCCAGACGACGAGGATTGCTCTAGCAGTCAGGAAGGTAAAAGTCTTCCTTTTCGGGTTTTTAGTTATAAACAGATTTGTTACAATTAAAGCTTTCATACCACAATCCCCATTTTTCATCTCTTAAATACTATGTTACATATCCATGTTTTATAGTCACTCTATACAATATACCCTTCAATGTATATCCTTACTTTACATCTATATTCATACACACTAAATATTCATTCTTTAAATACAACAACATTCATATACTTATCCGGTTATCCCTACACATCTAAACCTTCAAATATGTTTTAGGATAGTGTATCCCTAAATATAGGGATGCATGGTTCATCACCCCTAAAACTTTTAGGGATGGGGATGGGGATGTTGCTGGAGCTGATTTAACGGGCTATCCTTAAAATTTATCCGTACCATTTAGAGGGTCTTCTACTAACCCTTTATAGATTGTAAAAGTGTCTGAATCTGGTAAATTTGACGGCATCAAAGTTGTAACTTTGTGTTTTTGTCAACTCTGCTTACTGTTTTCCAGTCCTAAGATACGAGACTGAGGATGCGAAAAGGGTAATTATGAGGTTGGAGCAAGCTGCTGATTCTTGTATTCAAAGAGCCATTTCAGCTCATAAAGCATTTGCTGTCTTATATGGCCGTTACTCTAAACATTTTATAAGGAAAACCGAGGTAAAAATACCCCAGTTTCCTTTTCCCTTCTGCAAATTAAAACCGTATCGTTATCTCAGCTGCTTAATTCAAGCTTTTATTATATACATTGGGGTTCAGGTTTTACTTGGTAGAGCAACTGAAGATGTACAAGTTGATATTGACTTAGGAAAGGAAGTCCATGCTAATAAGATTTCTCGACGGCAGGTAATCTTTTTAAACACAGATTTTCTATCATGTAGTTCTTTTACTTACAGTCATTAACTTTATGTGAAGCTTGGAGAAGTAAATTTTTTGAAGAAAGAAAACATTATAACAACCCTTAAGTTTTTTTTTTGGTTGTGATTACTTATCACATTCCAAGATTTCGTTTTGGAGGAATCATATGTTTAATACTGTCAACACATACTATTTTGTTGCAATCCAAAACAGTTTAACTAAAATATAAACACTGAATAAGAATAAAACCGAGATGATTCATGTCCAACCGGATGCCAAGTTTCATATGTCTTTTTGATCGGCTATCCTTTTCATTCAGCCGTAGGGAAAGATACCTTCGGTTTTGTGTATTGTTGGGAAGCAGTACTTGACGTCCCCTCAGAGGCGGTTCTACCCCTAACTAAATGTGGTCCATAGACCCCGTTGAAATGAAAAAACAAACAAATATTACATTGCAAAACAATCTGAGCACCCACTGAAAAGAGATTAGTTTGAAAAATACAATGTTTTACATAGGGAAAGGGGAGAACAGATGCAACAACCATGGATACAACAGTGGGAAGTTTTCTCAGAAAACTTTCGTTGTTTTAGGACGACGTGTTGTTATTTTATGCTTTTAATTTGTACTTGATTGTTGATTTTTCTGTTGTTCATTTGCTTATATACCAGGCAACTATAAAGATGGATTCCGATGGATCATTCCTTTTGAAGAACCACGGGAAACAGCCAATTTATGTCAACGGTGCAGAAGTTGTCAAGGGATCAGATTTTATACTTGCTTCAGGTTCTTTACTTGAGGTAATTCTTCTTTAGACATATTTAGCTCAATGTTTTTAACGTAGCACTAAACCGGAAACAATGTATTGACAGAAAGTCAATTTTAGAGCTCAGAATCGACTTTCACATGGTCGTGGCGCCAAAAACGTTAGAATTTGTTGTGTGTGTGTGTTTGATTTTTGATTTTTGAGGTAGGAAATGATAATGGCAATGGTTGAATTCTCAGATAAGAGGGATAGCATTTATCTTTGAGATAAACAAAGCTTATGCAAAGCATAATTGCCATAATTCCGCTAAAGAAACCGCAAACACCACAAGCGTCAAGAATACGAGCAGATGCTGAAGCAAGGTTTCGGGAAGAAAAAAAAAAAGATTTTCGGATTTTTCATTCCTCATTTTTTTATTTTTTTATTTTCCTTTTTAGTTTTAACTCACAATTTTGGTACCAGTTTTGGTTAGTTTCAGTAATACTACTAAATGATGGATTAGAAGAGCTGTGTATGAAGAGCAAAGCTATTAAATGCAGTGTTTTTAGTAGTTTTTCTGTTGGCCAATTTGTTAACAAATACCTTTGTTTTATTTTCCTCAAAAAAATAAAAATAAAAATAAAACTTTGTTTATGCTTGGATAGAAACCTCTATGTCAACTAAGAGTTCAAATCATCACTTATTTGAGCAAATTTGGGGTTATATTGGCAACCCTTTTTTTTTACTTCCATTGCATTTTCTTTTTCATGTAAAATTAATTTCGGCACCACAAAATGTATGAACGTCACCGACTCGTTTTTTTATAAGGAATGTCAGTGACATTGATGTTACTTCATCATTCCCCATTCTCACAGTATAAAAAATGTCATTCTTAATTTGATGTTTGTAGAAATACGTCAGTAGCCGTGACATTCATTTTCGTGAAAAATAATCATAGTTTTCAAAGTAATTTTTCGGATGAGCTAAGCACCCGCGGTGTCGAAAGTAAAAGCCGGATCCCAATAGAGATTTGATTAATCTTTGAACATCTTTGTAAACTTAAATATCGATATCCTTTGAGTATTGTAAATAGAAATAAGCAAATGAATGAAAAACCTTGCAAGTTACAACATTTAGCAATGGTTCCTCTTATAAGCATATTGTGAAATCGACTTCGTTTTGTGTATTGTTTTAGAGTAATTAGCGCAAAACAACCTTATTTTTGAATCAACTTTGAGACTTGTCCCGTATCTTTAAATTTAGCACTTTTACCTTCTATCTTGTGTAATATTTTGCAACAAACATCATTTTTCGAATTTGACGTTAATTGAAACGGAAAATACGCGTTTGTCGTTCACTCGCCATCAACATTCCACGGTTTAACAATAAAAATAAAATAAACTTTATTTTCATTCCCCCCCAAAATCGTCGTTAATTCCCAACCCAATTTGTCGAATACCAACCCTTTGTCATTCCCGATTTCTAATTTCCCTTCCTCGTCTACAAAAACTTCTAATCCCTTCTCATCAATAGAAGATTAATCAATCGTGAATACTTTCTGTCAACACCGCCGAGTGTCTACCGGTGCCGGCGAGAATTGTGCTCAAGATGGCACTTCGAGGAATGGGTGTTGAGCAACATATTTCTGAAACCATTGCTTCAAACACCCTTGAAAGGCTAAGGAAGAAATCGACGAACAACTATTCACCTAAGAGTGAGACGAGAAATAAAATGGCGGAGACAATTGTTGGTCGACAAATTAGGGTTTAATATGAGATGGGGGATTTAATTGCGCGAAAAAAAAAAAAAAAAAAAAAAAAGCTGATTAATTTAACGTTGATGAAGAAAATGGTTTAGGAGGATTTATTTGATTAAAAGAAATAAAAAAGTAAAAATGTGAAAGTGCGTGAAATGTTGTTGGCAGGTGAATGACAAACGTGTACTTTCCGTTTCATTTAATGTCAAATTCGAAAAATGGTGTTTGTTGCAAAATATTACACAAAATAGATGGTAAAAATGCTAAATCTAAAGATACATGACAAGTCCCAAAGTTGACCAATAGACATGGGTGTTTTGCTCTAATAAAAGGGTGTTTGTTGCAAGATATTACACAAGATAGAAGATAAAAATACTGAATTAAAGATACATGGCAAGTCCCATGGTTGATCCATAGATAGGGAGGGGTGTTTTGGGCTAAGTACTCATTTTTTTTTACACGATTAAGAAAATTTATTTTTCAGGCTATTTTAACACCTCTTATTTTATGTCAGATCGGGTCAGACTTGACATTTCTTTTTAATTCACCCGTAGAATTTTCCCCCCTCGTCCCGTTGAATTTCCCTTCAGTCCGTTGAATTTTCCTTCTTGCCCTGTTGAAATTTCCTCCAACCTGTTGAAATTTCAACGAGCTAGGAGAAATTTCAACAGGTCGAGAGAAAAAATTTCAACGAGAGATTTTAAAAAAAATATCTGGACTGACCTGACATGAAATAAATGACGTTAAAATGATCTTAAAATACATTTTCTCTATTTTTTTTTTTTAAAGTATATTTTCGATTATTTACGCTATCTTGCTCCTACAAGATCTAATCTTACGCAACTTTTCTAATATTGATGTAATATGATAATATTAACAAATACCGGACCTCAGATCTCTTTCATCTGTTTCAAACCTGATGCCCATCCCTTCTTCACCTTTTTTCTTTTCTTTCTCTTTCTCTTTCCCTCCTAGGGGAATTCTCCACTCATTTTTCACTTTTTATTAGTTTAATTAATTTTCATGTTTCTTACTTAGAATTCAAAGTTGAAATCATCAATCAAGTGAATGAAGATCCGTTGTGATGTCTGTGAAAATGGCGAAGCATCTGTATTTTGTGTAGCTGATGAAGCTGCGTTATGCTCCGCCTGTGACCACCGTGTCCACCATGCTAATAAGCTCGCCGGAAAACACCACCGTTTCTCCCTACTCTCTCCTTCTCCTAAACAATTCCCTGTTTGTGATATTTGCCAGGTATATATATAAATTAACTCGAATCTGATCGTTTGTTCTTATTTTTGGTATAGTTGAACTAGAATCCATATAAGGATTTGATTTCAATGAAATTTTGCAGGAGAGGAGAGCTTTTGTATTTTGTCAGCAAGATCGAGCTATTTTATGCAGAGAATGTGATGTTCCGATACACAAATCAAAGGCGTTGAAGCATAACAGGTTTTTGTTTACAGGAATCAAGGTGTCACCAACTTCTGCACTTTATTCATCATCTTCATCATCAGTAGAAGCTGCAGAATCTTCCAGAAACTCTGTTCCCATTGTGTCTCCGATTGTTTCTAATGCTGTTCCTAGTTATAACTCTCATGATTCGGCAAATAAGGAAGAAATTGTTAAAAGCCCCAAATCTGTAAATGGTTCCAAGGGTTTTAGCTCAGAAATTGGAAGCATAGGATCAATGAACGAAAAGGATACTAACAATGGAAGTGGTCAAATAATTTCCGATCAATTGGTAGATGTGCTATCCGATTGGTCTGTTGAAGATTTCATTGATCCTTTCTCTCCTTTAGTTTTCTCTAAGGTTAGTAAAATCTCTTGAATTCTTCTCTGACTTCTTAAATTTCTTGAATTCTGTTTATGGTTATGGTTTTGATTTATAATTTCATCTTTCTTGCGGATCAATTGAGCAACCAATACATCAGCATATGATTTGAACTCTGCTGTGTTGCTTGATTGATCCGCAAGAATCTTTTTGATCAATTAAAGCAGCAAAATAATTTGGCTTTGAATAATGGACTCTTTTCTTGAAAATCAAATCAGAGTGGTGGTAGTGGTTGTGATGTGATGCCATTCTGGGATTGTACTGATCTGCATAGCAACAACAACAACAATGAAAGTTCATTCTCATCACAAAAAAGCAATGGTGATTGGGTCCCACAAGCCGCTACAGCGGCAGCAATAAATCCAATTGAAAATGAAAATAATCAACCTTTCTCCAATTGGAATATGGCTGCTTTTGGAGGTCAAATCAGCTTCAACTTCAAGCAACATAATAAAGATTTAAAGGTCAACAGGAAATGGAATGATGACAATTCTTTTGCTGTTCCTCAGACCAACCCACCAACTTCTTCATCTGCTTCAAATAAAAGATCCAAACCATTTTGGTAGAGAAATCACAATCTCAGTTGGGTTTGATCCTCCACTATATCAATAATAGGCCTTCTTCTTGGTGGTGGATAGTTTTGCAATGATCGGTTCTATGGGCACCCCTGATATTTGCTGCGACATCATCATTTTTATATGTAATTGTGGTGTCGGAAGCAGTTAGGGGTACCGATAAAAACCTCTTTTTTTTCTTTGCAATTTGTTAGGTGTTGTAAGGAGCCCAGATTCCCCTAGTGATTATTATAAGGTTATCAGTAAAGGTGACATCACTCTTGATGATTTTTCTTGGATCTTTTAGATATTTTGAAGGCCCCTTGAATATTACTTCGGTATCTTATAAATTTTCTTGTCAAAGTCACCGGTTCTGGAGAAATATACATGAGGAATCGAAGATGATTTTAGAGATTTCCCAAGTAATATCTAAGGGACCTTAGAGATATTTAAGGGATGTCACCGAGAAACTTTGTGTAATGTGTCGTCATTCGATGGATGTCGATCGTGTAACGTTAGGAGCCTCGTGTCCCCTTCTTTTACGCCCGAATAATGACATTGTTACGAGCATATTAACACTATACGCTCACAACATGACGCGATAATGTGTGCACGACATTCACGTGTTGGCGTTGAGACTCTATGTATAGCATGACGCATGCCATAATAGTTACCACGTCATGTTGTGCGACTTGAAGTGTTAATATGAGACTCTATGTATAGCATGACGCATGCCATAATAGTTGCCACGTCATGTTGTGCGACTTGAAGTGTTAATATGGTTATGACAATATCATTATTCCTGTTTACATCAATGTATTTTTATTTTCCTTCCCCTTTTGCTTGTGTTTTGTAAATATATGTCCGTTTGAATGGCAACAAGTCGTCATACAAAGTTTTCACATTTAATATCGTTGATCATATATATATATATATATATATATATATATATATATATATATATATATAATTTTTTTTTTGAGTGGAATCGTTGATCATATATAGTGTTGCATTATTAATTGATATAAAACACAGTAATTGATTAATCATTCTAAATATATAACTAAATAATTCTCATCTGCATTATTTCTTCATCCTAGGTTCACGAAACTTGGGTTTTGAAGAGATAATTGTGGGTCACTGGAAAGTGATATGTGCACTACACGTGTAGTGTGTAGTGCACAAACCACTACATGTATGATAGTCCTTGATTAAAGTGTTCAATTATTCTTTTTGATAGATCACAACAGAATATGTGGTGTTGATTGTGTTATGTAAAATGTTGTGGTTGAAATAGTAGCGGATGTATCACTACTACTTGGTCACTCTCATTTTGCCAAAGGAAGCGAAATGATTTACCATGTTTGATTCGAAAGGAGAAAGGGACGGCTTGACAAAACACATTATTGGGATTTTATAGTCCTGCTATTTATTTATTTATTTTTTGAGGGGTATAGTCATGCTATTTTAACTGTATAAAAATGTATTAATCTGTGGGCAAATTATAAAATAAAAATGTAGCAATAATCGTGACAACTGACAAGTTATGTTGAAAGATTCTCTAGAAACCTCTACCAATAATAATAATAACTACCGTTTGATAATTTGTTGCATAGTGTAAACAAGGATTGCAACAAGCATTTACTCTATTTTCTACTATTTAAACACGTTGTAATTATATTGGAAATTAATGGAGAATAACAACATCACACCCACTCAAAAAAATAAAAAAAATAAACAAAAAAATAAAAATAACAACAATAACAACATCACACACATCATGTCATTCGACTACTTCTGTACCTTCTTTCTCTCTAATCTCTCCCACCCTTCGCTCTAAGTTGGCTTTTAAACCCTAAACCCTAAAAACCTAAGCCCTAATTGACTTTCCGAAGGTGAAGGAACAAAAAGTCTGGTTCTCATCAATGTACCTACGGAAAGTCGGTTCTACGTTTCAAAACCGACTTTTACTAATTCAGCTCTACCGTGGGACATAAGGTGCACGAGTAGACCGAGTGGAGCAAATAATAATGCCCCTTTCTAATGGCCGATGCAACTTCATCCACCACCTCTCCTCCACATCCAACCTCTGTTTCTTCATTTCTAACCTTTAATCTTTCCTCCACAATTCACATTACTGAACTCACATTCCAAAACTATCACCTATGGTGTGCTCCGGTTCTTCCCTAACTATGAGGACAAGACGCATTTGGCTATGTCTGGTTCAATTTTACAACATTGCTTGATCACCTGCTCAAAAACCAACACCTTAAAACCTAAGACCCTACCACCCAATTTTATTCACACCTTCCTCAGCACCACCGAGCCTATTGAGCCTACCTCATTTACCAAAGCCAACAAACAACGATTTAGACGTGATGCTATGCATGATTAAGTTGATGCTCTTTTGCACAATCACACTTGGGGCCTTGTTCCCTTCTCATCTAACCTAAATATTGTAGGTAACAAATGAGTTTGAGTCAAGAAGCATGCATATGGTTGTATTGAGCGCTACAAGGCTCATCTTGTTGAGAAAATATATCATCAAACTGAAGGGCTTGATGACTGACACGTTTAGTCCACTTGTCTAACATGTCACCATTCTCTTTTGCTCTCTTTGGCGACTAACGACAGTTGGCCTTTACGACATGAAGACATTTCAAACGCTTTTTTACATGGTCATCAAATTGAAAATGTTTACATGCAGCAACATCAGGGCTTTGTTGATCCCAACTACCCTAATCATGTTTTCGTATCAGCCGTTTCTTTATGGACTCCGTTAGGCACCTATAGCTTGGTTCTTTAGATTCACCGAAGTTCTTCAATCATATGGCTTTAAGGATTCTTAGGCTGATACTTCTTTTTACTATTATCATGATGGTGCTTACAATATATTGATTCATATTTATGATGACGTGATAATTATTGGCACCTCTCATCCTCTTGTTCAACATGTTATTGATGACTTGGGCACATAATTCCTATTAAAAATCAATGTTCTTTGTCCTATTTTTTTGACATTGAGGCCTTGCCGTCATCTGATGGTTTATTTCCCAATCAGGGAAAGTATATCTCTCAATTATTGCAGCACTCGGGGTTGACTAATGCAAAACCATGTCAAACACCTATGGCAGTTAATAGTCGTCTCAGCAAAACCGATGGAAAGCCCTTGTATGATGTTGCTCTCTCTATATACCACAACATTGTCGGAGGTTTGCGATATTTTAATTTAACTCGCCTTGACATCGCCTTTGCCGTTCATAAATTAAGTTAATAAAATCATGCGTGCTAATGCCAATGGATGGCTCTCAAACGCATCTTACGCTACCTCAAGCATTCTATTTCCGAAGGACAATTGATTTCTCGTCAATCTCATAACACTCTTCAAGCCTATATACTCTGACCCTGATTGTGCCACTCGATCCATTGACGTCTATTGCATCTTCCTTGGACATAACATTACCATTTGGCACTGTAAACAACAACTCAATGTTGCCAAGAGTAGTAAAAAAGAAGAATATAAAGCCCAAATACATGTGGCCTCTAAAGTCAATGGATATGCGATCTCTGCGTGAACTTCATATCTCTTTACCATATACTCTTACATTACGGCGTGATGATATTGGTTTGACATATCGTCTCGACAATAATTCTTCATGCATGCACCAAACACACTGAATTTGACTTCCATCTTGTGTGTGAGCTTGTGGCATACAAATCTCTCCAAATTGTCTTCATCTCATCAAATGATCAGCTACCTGATCTTTTGACTAAGCCATTAATTGAGTTCTCAATGATTTTTTGGATGTAAAGACCAATCTTCCTATCCATCCTATTTACATGGGATTTTGGGAAGGGGAGGGGGGAGTTTAAGAGTCTTTCGAAACTTTTACATATAATCATATTATTGTTGAAGGAAAATACTATTATGTGCCTTCGTCAAAGCCAATGACGATTATCTTTCGGTTATTATGTAACGTTCAATCAGTATTTATTGCCATCAATGTAATCTGTGTTCACATTGTAACCGTGACCCTATATAAAGGGATTATCTAATGGAATGAGATACAGTTTTTCCACCTTTACTTTTACACGTTATCAGCACGTAGCTCAGAAAAGAAAGAAAAAAAAAAAAAAAACCTAATTGAGCGCGCGCCGCCATATCATGCACTTGACCCGCGTGACGACTTTATCCATCAACGGCAATATCCCTTTGGTGAACAGATCTATCAATTCTCCAGTGAACGGTATGCACAAAAACTCTACCCGATGCTCCTTTTGTTTCAGATTACCATGCTCTCAGAATATTGCGTTCCTTTATGTGAAAAAAAAAAAAAAAAAGTTATCAGCTTTGTGATCATCTGACCTTCGAACCCGTCTGTAGCAATTTCCCTGTCCTAGTTCCCTGTTTTCCATAGAACTTACTCAAAAAAAAAATATATATATATATTTACTAGCAAAAGCTTTTGTGATTTCACACCATCAAAAAAATTTCCGTCAAATGTTAGTGTTGCGTGTGTGGTCAATTGATTTTGTGATTTGCCTGCTACACATTGCCGTAATAAAAAAAAATAAAAAAAAAAAAAGAAAAAAAGAAAAAAGAAGTCATAGTATTGATTTTTTTTTACTAGATGTTTTAATTATTTGTATGCTGTATCATCTCTAAATTACGTGGCTCTAAAATTTGTGGTTGAATTATGAGTTTTGCTGGGTTTTGTGATAAAGTGCAGAAATTTATCCTAACAAATAGTAATAAACAATTGAACAAATAAGAAAAACGATTCACTCCTAATAAACAATCAATGGCCAATTTGATATGTATATGCATGTTGCCATGAAAAATGTTATGTGCTATGTTTGCCCGAAATTTCAAATTGAGCATAATAATTATATGTTGATTGTCTTATAAATAAGATTATATGTCATCCTATGATAAAGAAATTTCATAGGCGTTATATACTAAGTACAAAACAATCAATGTGATAAAGTATCTTCACAAAGCATCGGAAAAATGAGTGACCGCTATGTACCATGGCATCGTGATCCAATTCACACTCTTGAAATTAATTATTGTGGATGTCTTATGACTACATAATTAATATGCTCTTCACTCTTGTTTATGTAGATGGTGATACAACTCGACCAATTTGAAATCTTGGACTCGGAAGGAATTGAGTACCACCGCCGGTTTTCGGATGTGGAAATGGCCTTTGTTGCAAAGGACTACACTCTCTATCAAAACACCCACCGACCACTAGGGACGACTCATCTGCTAAAGTAAAAGCAAATGCCCTAATGTTCTTGAGGCGACATATTGACTCTAGCTTACGCCGAGAGTACCTTCATTGAAAACACCCAAAGAAGCGTAGGATGCCCTGAGGGACGTTTTGGGAACATTCATGACACTTTACTCCCGTGAATCGTCGCTTTCGGTGGAATGAAATCCGCTTGCTTGACTACAAAGGGTAGACCAATTCAACAAGGACATGTTGCGTCTTGAAGCACGCGTCTCAAATTCTGTGGAAAGGAACTCACGAGAAGATGATATGATCCGAAGACTCTTTCCACTTTTCCTACTTCAAAGACTTATACTAGCGAACCAAGATAGGTTGAGTACGACAAGAAAAATATTACGACCTTTCACAAATTGATCAACATCTTTGCAAGTGGTGGCGGCATGATCAAGTTCGCATGAATAATAATGCCGGACCTCTTTGGGACAAAGAAAATTCCCGAGGTTAACTATGGCAAGATGAAAGGTGGAAAGAACCCCAAAGAAAAGGGAGTTGGACGTCTTTGAGCCTTACCCACGTGGAAACAATGCACCACGTGGAAAGGGACCTGGGGGCCGTAGTATGGGCCGTGGAGGTCCCCTAATGTATGGCGCAGAAATGGTGGTGATGGTCCTAGTGGCCATGGTGGTCCTAAGGCTAAGGTGCAAAAGGCACCTAAGAACCCTCAAGAAAAAGGGAGAGAGTTGGGCCCGAACCTTGCTATAGGTGTGGAGTTCTTGGGCATTGGTATAATACACGCCGAGCAAGTAACAAAGTAGCGACCAATTACAAGAGGTATAGGAATCTAGAGAACAAGAGGCCCACTATACGGAAGATGGAGGCAATGACACCGATGTCAACCTCACAATTGCAGACTTCAATAGCAACAAGAACCACCTTTCGACCAATGGATGTTCCAGGACTTTGATTGATCTCGCTTTGCTTATTTATTTATTTTTCCAAGAACATTGTGAAGGCGGAATGCCTTATTTTTAATTAGACTATTTTGGTCTTAAAGTTCATTTGAATAATGGTTTGTTGAATTGGATTTTGATGTACGAGACTTTTATTTTGATTTTCGTTGGCCTATTAATAAATTTGGATTTTATTAAAAGTATTGAATTTTATTCGATTTTATTTACCAAGATATACATGGTTCAAAATAGCACTATTAAGGTGTAAAGCAATACATCTACCATACAATAAACATATATATCGGGATGAAAAGCATATCATTCTATCTCCATCGAAAAACTCTAAAGAATATGAGTTATGTCTTCGACTTTTTAATCTCATCTAATTTAAATGTAGGAATGAATCGAGGAGAAATAGAGTGCTTAGGCGATAGTGGAACCACACACACTATCTTAAGGAATAGACAATTATTTGTCGAGTTAATTCCATGTAATTCATCTGTGACTACGATGATTGGATCATCACAAGTAATACAAGGCGAGGAAATGCCACATTTTTGATGCCTAACGGCACAACGATAAAGTCACAAACGCTCTATATGCACTAGAGCCAATCGAACCTTGTTAAGTTTCAAAGATATTCGTGCCAACGGTTATCATTTGGAAACTCACCGTGAGAATGGGCCGAATATTTGTATATTACCACAAATGAATGTGGAAGGAAACGCATACTAGAAAAGCTTATGAGTCAATCTAATGGATTATATATTACTACTATTCGGATTATTGAATCCTACTTTTGTCACCAACAATGAAATTTGGGACATCGACTCATCTGAGCTTTGGCATGATCGCCAGGACACCCTGGTCGAGATATGATGATCCGTATTTTAAAGAACTCACACGGACATCCCTTCTTTCGAGGAAAAAACAAAATGGGACAAAAATCCGGCGCAATGCAAAGTGTCCAAAGTAGTGTTGTTTCAAAGCGACCATTGTCGTCAAAGCACCGGATGAGTTATATCCTCTTCCTCATTGACCATTTCAAGGCACACCAATCATTTTGCAAAGCACTGCTCTTTAGCAAAAGCAGGATCGAGACCTTCCTATGCTAAAGACATGAAACAAAACATTCCATTCTTACAAAGAATACAAGGTGATATATGTGGACCTATCCATCCGAATCACGGGCCATTCAAGTATTTTATGGTTACGTGGATGCCTCGACACGCCGGGTCACATGTCGCATTATTGTCCACAAGGAATCTTTGCATTTGCAAAACTCTTAGCACAGATTATACGTTTAAGGGCTCACCACCCCGATCACCCTATCAAGTCTATAAGGCTTGATAACGCCGAGAGTTCACATCAAAAGCATTTGATGATTATTGCATGTCTATCGGGATTGATGTAGAACATCCTGTACCCGTGTGCATACAGAATGGTCTCGCGAAGCCACCATCAAAAGGCTACGAGATGGTGGCCAGGGCATTGGTTATGCGCACCAACTTGCCTCTATCTGCTTGGGGTTATGCAATATTGCACGCACTTTACTTATTCGTTTGGACCTAATCGCTAGCCAACCATTTTACTGCGTACCGGTTTGGTTCTTGACATATGAGCCTGATATTTCACACTTACGCATATTTGGTTGTGCGGCATATGTGCTTATCATACCTCCACAACGCACTAAAATGGGTCCTCGAGAGGCGATTAGGTATTTATGTTGGATATGAATCCCCAACTATTATCCGCTATTTGGAACCTTTGACAGCGATCTATTTACCGCAAGATTTGCGGATTGTCACTTTGATGAGGCTGTCTTCCCGTCGTTAGGGAGATAAGAAAAAGGATTTTCTAAGGAACAGCGAGAATTGTCGTGGTTTGTCCCCACTCGCCTCATTTTGATCCCGTACCTCACAAAGTGAAAGTGAAGTGCAAAGAATACTTAATCTTGAGCGTAGCGGTTCGATGCGATCGTTCTCGATATTGCTAAAGTGACAAGATCACATATACCACCGTACAAAGCGTGCTGCAAGGTTAGAAGTCCCCAAAAGGGGCACAATCTCAGAGCTAAAGGCATTGCGACCACACTTTAGTGGAGGTGTGGATGAGGCCGTGGCGCCCCAAGGAAGAGGGGAGACCACTTGGTTCGACCGATACTCACCCAAGGAAGAAGAGGCGAGTAAGGCACAATCCGACCCATTAATCATCAATGTAGAAATCCTCTCATGAGATTATCTCGCTGATTACTGATTATGTCCATGAATCAATCTTTGAGGGCGCTCCGATGTTTGAATTGATTCCAGAGAACAAAGAAATCTCAATGGATTATGAGAGTGCATACGAGTTGATGGAAATATCTTCCATGCACATTGATGATATATTTGCATATCTTTGTTGCTCAAGAAATCATAGAGCACGATGATGTCGAACCACGCTCTGCTGCGAATGTCAACAAAGAGCGATTGGCCTCAATGGAAAGAAGCAATCCAGCGAGAACTAGATTCTCGACAAAGAGGCAGGTATTTGGTCCGTAGTGCTAACCCCCAAGTGTAAAGCACATGTAGGACATAAATGGGTATTTGTCGAAAGCGTAATGAGAAGAATGAAGTCCTAAGGTACAAGGCTCGCCTTGTGGCGCAAGGTTTCTCACAGCATACAGGAATTGACTATGAGGAGACATACTCTCTGTAATGGATGTAATAACTTTCCGTTACCTAGTTAGTTTAGTTGTTTCGAAGGATTGGAAATGCACCGACTCATGGATGTGGTTACTGACATATCTCTATGGGGATCTTGATTCGAGAGATATACATGAAAGTGCCTGATGGTCTTTCATTGCCCAAGTCAAGTGACTCTAAACCACGGAGTGCGTTTGCAATCGATTGAAACGCTCACTTTACGGATTAAAACAATCCGGGCGGATGTGGTATACCCGCCAAGTGACTACTTGATTGGGAAGGGATATAAGAATGATGAACTATGCCCTGCGTATTCATAAAGAAAACAAGTTCGGATTTGCAATTGTAGCGATATGTCGATGATATGAACATAATAGGTACTCTTAATGAAATAAGAGAAACCGCGAGCTATTTGAAATCCGAATTTGAGATGAAAGATCTTGGGAAAACTTCGGTTTTGTCTAGGCCTTGAACTAGAACACCGAGCTTGTGGAATACTTATCCACCATCTGCATATGTCCAAAAGATGCTCAGGCGATTTAATATGGACAAAGTGCACCTGTTAGCACTCCCATGATCGGTCGAAGTTTGGACATAAAGAAAGATCCATTTCGTCCAAAGGAAGATGACGAAGAGCTATTGGGAGCTGAAATTCCCTACTTAAGTGCAATAGGCGCATTATTGTATTTAGCTCAATGTACTCGACCGGATATTGCATTCTCGGTGAACTTGTTAGCTAGATTCGACTCCAGCGCCAACGCGTCATTGGAATGGTATTAAAAACATATTTCGATACCTAAAAGGAACCATTGACTTGGGCCTATTTTTTCCTACACAAAGACAAGAGGGACCGTAAATGAAAATACAACTCCTAAAGAAAACGTCGACAATAAATCGCCACCCCTACTCTGAAACCCCAAACAATGTATTAGTTGGGTTTGCAGACGCCAATGAGTATCTATCGACCACATAAAGTCGTTCCCAAACCGGTTATGTATTTACCATTGGGAACACGGCGATATCTTGGAGATCAACCAAGCAAAGTCTTGTGGCTACCTCCTCGAACCACTCTCGAGATTATTGCTCTACATGAGGCGGTTCGTGAGTGTATATGGTTAAGGTCCATCATTACACATATTCGAGGACCAGGTGGTTTAAGTTCCACCACCGAAGAGCCTACTTGCATTTATGAAGATAATGCGACTTGCATCGAACAGATGAAGCTTGGTTATATCAAGGGTGACAACACAAAACACATATCACCAAAGTTTTTCTATAACCAAACAACAACAAGCTCTCCTCAAGATTCAAGTGAATCAAGTAAGGTCCGAGGAGAATGTGGCGATTTGTTTACCAAGTCACCGCTAAAAGCAATATTTGAGGAACATGTGAAAAATATAGAATGCGAAGGCTTTCAAAGCTTCCTTGATCGGTGTAAGGATCGGGAGATATAGACCATGGAAGTCTAATACACACATGTTATCCTTAAAGATTAAAGGTGCGTTGTCTTTCTTTCCTTTTGACCAAGTTTTATTTTGTCCCACTTGGGTTTTATTCTTGGCGAGGTTTTTAACGAAAGAACGATCCATGCACCATTTCGTCTTTGACTTGGCACAAGAAGTGTTGAAGGAAAATACTATTATATTATGTCGCCAAGTCAAACCGATAGCGATTATCTTTCGGTTATTATGTAACGTTCAATCGGTATTTATTGCCATCATATGTAATCTGTCACATCATTATAAATAATGACCTATATAAAGGATTATCTAATGGAATGAGATACGATTTTTCCACCTTTACTTTTACAATTATGTAATTATTTATTACTTAGTGTGAACAAGAGTGGTAATTATGCATTTACAAGCATTTACCCTATTTCCTACTATTTAAACACACAGTAATAACAATAATCTAAGAAATCCATGAAGAGTAATTTACTTCTTTCAATTGTTGATAATTTATGCCACTTATCGATACATAGGAGTGAATTAATTATTTAACAACTACAAATTAATGATAGTGTAGCTTTGTTTTCACCAAAATAATATATCTGTGTCTAGGAATTATTTGCATGTATATAAGTAGATGATAATATCACACAAGGAAGCCATACTGCCAGGTTGGTTGGGCTATCTATCTACTGATTAATGATAATTGCAAGATATATTTTATAACTAAATAATTGTATAATTGTAGAGAGTCATATGAATGATATTCTTCACTATAAATCAATAGCGGACGCAAGATCTTGAATAAAAGGAACACTAACAGAGCAAATGAAAAATATAAAGAAAGACAAATAAAACACATAATGTATATAATAGTATATTTTCGACTTAAGGCGGCCGTTGCGGAGTTGCCCCATTGATTACTCATGCGTCCACCTATTCTTCAAATAGAATGTGTGATGAATGAGAGTGAAAACATTCCTACAATGGTTTAAAAACTCTCATAAGCGCAATGAAAAGGTGCAAAAAAAGAAAATATCTGGCCTGATTCGATTCTTCCTGCAGTCATTTATGTTGAAAGAGTTGCAGACAGGCCTTCTGGCGAGTAAGTGTTAGACTCTACGCAATATATTTTTACTTATATAAATACAATAAAATAAATAACTTATACAACTGTTAGTAAATGCATTAAAGTTTTGCTAGACAAAATGATTCAAATCGTTTTCTTAGGCCAAACATATTAAAGATGGCAAATTGTCAAAAGTGATGGAAATAGGACCACAAATGGCATTGAAAGATGATGTTGATGGTCCATTTCCGGATCCATTGGATCTGGATCCATCATAGGATCCACTTAACCCCGTCACTCCCAATATAGAATTTCCATAGGTAAAAAAAAGACGTGTTTTACAATAATCATACATATATTTTTTACATTTATAACGACTCTCAATAGGATGATGAGAAAATCATACCGTGGAGACTTGATCATCAGTAGAGAGTTTCACTTGAAACCAGTGAAAACGCGATACGTGGCATTAATACTCGGTAAATAAAATCAGAAACAAAATAAACGATATGAACACATTAAACATACGTCACGTAAAGGATTGTGAAGAACATATCAATATGGTCAAGAGCGTAGTTGTGAAGATAAGGATACAAATATATACTTGGGCGTGGAGAGATAAATACTACTTTGAACAAGTAGCATCTACCTTAACAAGTAGCGCTTTTACTGTAGAATGGTTTAAAAATAAAAGGTAAAAGCATTTTTGTCCTTTCAGAAACTCTTCATACCGAACTTTGCAGCGTGAAAAGCGATACGTCTTTTACTATTATCATGATGGTGCTCACAATATATTGATTCAATATAAGATGATGTGATAATTATTGGCACCTCTCCTCCTCTTGTTCAACATGTTATTGATGACTTGGGCACACATTTCCTATTAAAGATCAATGTTCTTTGTCTTATTTTTTTTTTGGCATTGAGGCCTTGCCGTCATCTAATGGTTTATTTCCCAATCAGGGAAACTATATCTCTCAATTATTGCAGCAGAACTCGGGGTTGACTAATGCAAAACCATGTGTCAAACACCTATGGCAGTTAATAGTCGTGTCTTAGCAAAACCGATGGAAAGCCCTTTTTTGATGTTGCTCTCGGCTTCAAATCCATCTTAGCCGATGACATGAAATCCATCGGAGGTTTGTGATAATTTAATTTAACTCGCCTTGACATCGCCTTTGCTGTTCATAAATTAAGTTAATAAAATCATGCATGTTCCTACTAATGCCAAGGGATGGCTCTCAAACGCATCTTACGCTACCTCAAGCATTCTATTTCCGAAGGACAATTGATTTCTCGTCAATCTCCTGACACTCTTCAAGCCTATATGCTCTGACCCTGATTGTGCCACTCGATCCATTGCATCTTTCTTGGACATAACATCACCATTTTGCACTGTAAACAACAACCCATTGTTGCCAAGAGTAGTACGAAAGAAGAATATAAAGCCCAATCACATGCGGCCTCTAAAGTCCAATGGATATGCAGTCTACTGCGTGAACTTAATATCTCTCTACCATGTCTTGTTACATTATGGCGTGATAACATTGGTTTGACATATTGTACTGACAATAATTCTTCATGCTCACACCAAACACACTGAGATTGACTTCATCTTGTGTGTGAGCTTGTAACAACAAATCTCTCCAAATTGTCTTCATCTCATCAAATGATCACTACGACCTTTTGACTAAGCCATTAATTGAGTTCTCAAAGATTTTTGGATGTAAAGACCAATCTTCGTATCCATCCTATTTACTTGGGATTGGGAGGGGGTTGTTGAAGAGTCTTTCGAAACTTCTACAAATAATCATAGTATGTAATTATTTATTACATTACATGGTGTGAACAAGAGTGGTAATTATGCATTTACAAGCATTTACTCTACAATTATGCAAGCAACCCAGCATCTCTTACTGCTTTTTGGAATGTGGTTTAAATCTTGGCGAGGATCTCTGGACGCACCCTTCAATTTCAACATTTTGAAGGGTGCAATACAGGTGTCACGCTCCTTTATAACTTCTCTTTATATATGTACTCTCGGTGGTTATACTTACTACTTCTTCTTGCATGTGACCGTGTCTCAAGTCGGGCAACCCATAAAGCTGTTCAAGGCCGTTTCAACCATTTACGACTCAAGGCGGTTTTAATTTTTATTCCACGCATCCTATTGTAATCTTAATTTTTATGGGGAGTTTTTAACTTTTGGAAACACAGGGTCAGTCTTTTTTTCATATGGCGTGGATTTTTCCCACTGGGTTTGGCGTGTCCATAGGTTTTAAGGAGCGGCCAGTGTTTAGTCAACGTCTTTTGGTATAAGAGGAGGGTCGAGGATCTGGCGTATCTGACCTTCTTTTAACTCTTAATAAAAGGTTTCGTGTTAAAAAAAATAAAAAAAAAAAAACAAGCATTTACTCTATTTCCTACTACTTTTTAAACACACTGTAAGTCTGTAATAATCTTAGAAATCAATGGAGAGTAATTTACTTCCTTCAAATGTTGATAGTTTATGCCACTTATTGATATATAGGAGTGAATTATTTAACAACTACAAATTAAGTATAGTGTAGCTTTGTTTTCACCAATATAATATATTTGTGTCTAGGAATTATTTGCATGTATATAAGTAGATGATAATTAATATCACACAAGGAAGCCGGACTGCCAGGTCGGTTGGGCTGTATCTATCTACGTACCGATTAATGACAATTGCAAGAAATATTTTATAACTAAATAATTGTATAATCATAGAGAGTCACGTGATATTCTTCCCTTTAAATCAGCGGCGGACGCAAACACGGCAAATGAAAAATATAAAGAAATGCAAATAAAACACATAATCTAATAATAGTGTTTTTTTCGACTTAAGAGGGCAGTTGCGGAGTTGCCCCATTGATTACACATGCGTCCACCTATCCTTCAAATAGTATGAATGTGTGATGTTTGAGAGTGAAAACATTCACTCTGATGGTTTAAAACTCTCCATGAAGTCAATGAAAAGGTGCAAAAAGAAGAAAAGATACACTCGTTCGGTTCTTCTCTGAGACACTATATTGAAAAAGCTCTTGAAGAAACCTTATCCTGTCAGACTCTACACTATATATTTTTACTCATATAAATACAATAAAATTAATAAATAACTTATACAACTGTTGGTACATGCAATAAAGTTTTGCTAGACAAAATGATTCTGATCATTTTCTTAGGCCAAACATATTAAAGAAGGCAAATTGTCAAAAGTGATGAAAATGGGACCACAAATGGCCTTGAAGGATGGTGTTGATGGTCCGTTTCCTGATCTATTGGATCTGGATCCATCATAGGATCCACTTTCTTTTTCCTTCTTTTTTTCTCCCTCAAGCAGGGTTCGAATCCTGGTCACTTGTCAAATTATACTATAATATTTACCGCTATGACAATACCTTATTGGTATCATAGAATCCACTTAATTAACCCCATCACTCCCAATACAAAATTTCCATAGGTAATAAAAAGATGTGTTGTACAATAATCATACATCTATTTTTAACATTTATAACAACTTTCAATATGATGATGAGAAAATCCTACGATCCCGTGGAGACTTGATCATCAGTAGAGAGTTCTACTTGCATCCAGCGTGGTATTTATACTCGGTAAATAAAACCAGAAACAAAATAGACAATAACAAACACATTAAACACATGTCACGTGAAGGATTATGAAGAACATATCAATATGGTCAAGAACGTAGTTGTGAAGATATATAAGGATACAAATATAATACTTGGACGTGGAGAGATAAATACATACTAGGGAGCAGTAAGCGCTCTACTGGGAACAAGTAAAGACGTTTTACTGAATGGTTTAACATAAAAGGTAAAGGCGTTTTTGTCCTTTCAGAAACTCTTCATACCGGCCTTGCGGCAGCAAAGCGCGGGGGCTGCGTTGGGAACGAGATCTAGGAGTGCAGGGGTATAAAAGCCTAAGTTACATATTTAGGCTTCATCTCTCTCAAAATCTAACCCTAGTTGCAAACCCTTTCATTTCTGTACATAAAACTCACAAAATCTTCATCTTCACATCTCTTAATCTCACGAAATCAAAGGCAAGAGCTCTCTAATGAAGACATAAGAAATCTAGCAGCAATTTCCACGAAACTTGGTAAGGAAAACGTTCTTCCATCTCTCTTCAATTTGTTATCGGTTTTATCTCCATTTGATTGTAGTGTTCATTTTTGTAGGAGATTCTTCAGTTCCAACCCCAATTTCTAAGCCAACATTGCAGATCCAAGCTTTCAAATGTAAGAAAAATCACTACTGAGGGGGGATGTAGACTTGTTTTATGATATTTACTCAACTCTTGCATCTTATTTTACTGTCAAAATTTCCAAATCAAGCACAAAAATGATAACACAAAAATTTAAAAAATGCATTTCCAAAAACACCATAAAATTTCCAAATCAAACACAAAAATCTAATTAATGTCTGTGACAATGAGATTTGCACATATATTTGCAATCATAAAAACAAGGTCCACCACAATGAAGAGGACAATCCAATCTCATCCCATGACACCTTCCTTTCCCCATGCATTGTGCAAACTCCCCCATCTTGTAATCTCCACCGTCCATTTCTCTCCTAACTCTCTTGTGTCCATGTTTCCTTTGTGGTGATGATGATCTTCTACATCCCCATCCCCACCATCCACCTCCACCTCCTCCCCATCCCCATCCTCCGCCACCTCCGTATGTTCCACCACCACCGCCGCTCCCACCACCACCACCTCCTCCTCCGTATGTTCCACCACCACCACTGCCGTTCCCCCCACCTCCACCTCCGGGTCCGCCGCCCCAATAATCTTCATTTTTGTTGCTTTCTTTTATGTCATTGTGACTTTTTTCGTTCTTGGATATTGAAGTGTGGCCTCCATTTTCTTCATGGCCACTTATTATAGGAGCTATTGTAATAAACAAAATCATAAACACTAGCAACCTGTTTTTTGATCTCACCATTTTTTTTTGTTTAGTTTTGATTTGTTGCCTAAAGGAGAAGTTCCCTATCCTTAAATATATAGGAAGATTTGGTGTGTGTAAAATATATATATAAAAATTGCACGCCAGCAAGTTCTAAGTAGCATATTTAATTAGCATACACGTGAAGGCGTGGTGAAGTATTCTTTTCAATCTTGAAAATAAAAGTTTTTTTTTTTTTTTTTTTTTTTTTTTTTAATTTTTAAATTTGTCCCCACTGTTTTACTTGCAGGCTTTGGCGTATACGTATCCGAGACAGATACAAATGGGATATTTATGATAAAGGACCAATTTGGAATGTTAATCTTTTTTTTTTTTTAAAAATGATACATGCATAACACATTTGTACACAACATATGCTATTGATCTCACCATTAATAATGTGTAGGACACATGAATTAATTTAGTTCCCACCATAATCAATGGTGGGATCGCATGTAATCTTGGCGTGTTGTCTGTGAAATGTGTTGTCATGTATATATCACTATCGATTTTTTTGACATAAATTAAATAGGGATTCGAATATGCATATCCACACCTAATTTATTACCGTTTCTTCTATCTTACACATAATTTATTGTCAATTTAACCATTTTAATTACTTAAGAGCACTAAGGATAGCTAATCAAGATATATTTTAAATATTTAACTTTCAAATTTATGATATTCAAGTACTTTCTTAATACGTGTAAAACTCTTAATATGACTTATATATTATAGACCGGAGGTAGTATGTTTCAAAAATCTCATATCCGTGTGTTTATGATATGGGGAACCCGCATACAGTCTACGGACCCGGGTCCGATCCGATCGGTGGTCACATCATAAGCATTTAAGCCGACTCCATCCTCAACCCGCTTGCTGCCAAGCGGGGTTCAAGTCGCAAGCGGACGAGCTCATCGTTCGCCTCGGTGTCACTTCGGGCCAAGGCCGGACCTTGACAGCCCAGGGGCCACCCACACACACAGCCTCCTAACAAATCAGAAACAGGTTGGACTCAATTCCCAAACCGAGAATCAACCTACTCGGAGCGACAAGATCACCAATGAACTCGCATAAAGATGGACGACCTCGGGACAAGTCATCACCCCTGGTCCGGGATCATGTTTCTGTTTAATTGTACTTTATTAAGTCTTGTCGTCATTAGCATAATCACAATTAGTCCGACGCATATAAATAGGAGCTATGTGTAAATCACAACGGAGAGGATGATAATGAATGAAAGCAGGCCAAGCCCTGTCAATTCGTCGAATCTGAGTCCATATTCATATTGTCTGCCGGAAATATCATATCTTTCATATAAACCACCGTTGTCACCGCCCATACTGCTGGAGAAATCATACTTAAATAGCCAGATATCCACACGGTCCAGCCGTTACCGCCACCCTGATAATTCACGCAATATCATATCCACATATTCCGTATTCTCGTATCCGTACAACCTATTTTCAAGCAACAAGGGTTGGGTAGCACGAGGAAGATGAGGACCTTATTGCAGCCTTTTACGGCATTCTTTTCTGGCACAAACAGGACCATAATATTAATACAGGAGTTGCAAGTTGCAAAGCACATAATATGATTTCCACATGCCATGAAGCTTAGGAGTTACTACTCCATATATATTATACTACAATTACTCCCATAAAGATATAGTGGGATTCACGTCTCTTGAAATCATCTTCCACTAAACCACAAGTGTAATGTTATCGTAACATAACACGTTTTTATATCATTCATTATAACGGTCAGGTCTAGCAAGTTATTAATCGGAAATGTTACTGCCACGTAGGGCCGGCCTATATTAAAGGCGGATGAGGCGTTGGCGGCGCCCAACCGTCCGGCGCCTCGCATTATTACGTTTAGTTAAAAAAATATGATATTCAATCCAACTTAATATAATGTGCTAAATTTTTTTTAATTTGAATTGATAAAAGCCCCCAAAATAATACAATGGCTAATTTATAGACCTACTACACATATTTATACATTAGCGCATTTAAAGACACCACATTTTGTCTACCTAAAACACCACAGTATTATAAAAAATAATATGTTACCTAAGACACCACACATTCAGATTTTAAAAGATGCTTCTACTAATTACACCACACCTCTATAAACTAAATTATATTATATCCAATTTTTTTTTTTACTATTTCCAAATTATTTTAGGGAATATTAGGTTTTAGTCCAATTTCCGTCCTGTATATAAATTTTAATCCAGTTTGTATTTTTTTGTTGATTTAAGGACAAAACATTTTTTTCCGGACTATTTTGCCCTTTCTTTTAATAATAGCTTAAAGTCTGGACTTCGAACCAAAGCAACAGAGGTTCTTGGTGCGCCTCCACAATAAATTCCCTCCACTTTCTTCTTCTCCAAACACCTAAATCCTTTTCCAATTCCTATTCGTATTCAAATTCATATATACAACAATTTATGAATTTTTTCTGCCAGAATTCTGTATCATGAGCAATATTCCGACTTCTTTATCCGATTCTTCGTTTACTCTGTTTAAACTTACAATTTCTTCTTCAGATCCATGGCCTTTTTCTAAATTTTCTCTTCTTGTAGCAGATTCAAAAACGGCTACTAATTGTTTTTGTTGTTTTTAATTCACTCGAGCGGTGTTTGTTGTGGTTGATTTGTCTTCGTCCGGTGATGGCTCACAGCGGCAACGGCGGAGGAGATAAGAATAATCATCAGCATCTGAATTTTCATCTAAACTTGAAGATCTAGACATCAGAGACGATGATGTTCTTATAGTGAACCTACTTGAACAAATCGTGGTGATAAATAGCCCAAGAATTTAACAGAGTTTATGACCAAATCGTGGGTACCTATTTATGACCAAATCATTGTCCCAGTCACCAGAAAGCTCACGGGTCGCAAGAATGGCCTGACTCAACTCCAGAGAATAGGAATTGACCTCTTCTTAGCAGCGGCCTGTAATGTTTGTTTGGCTGGGAGGTTGATTTGTTTCAGTGAATTGGTATTTATTTGCTGGTTAAATTTCGTATGTTTGCTTCATTTTCATGTCCGATACTACAATATGGAACTGAATGTATGGTTTTGGATGCTCAATTGAATGAAGTGGTTCTTGGAGTCTTTGTTATAAAGCAAATGTACTTGTTTGTTCTGGGCATGAGATTGTCACTGAATTATACTAGTTCTTATTTAATCTAAACTTTGATGACTTGATTTGTTATGTTTAATTATTTGTGCTTATTCCTTGACAAATTTGATATGATATATTCATAAGTTTGCTTCATTTGCCTTAACTAAGGCAACTCTGTTGTTGGTGCTATGTTAAATTTTTTTTTTCGGATAAATCATACAGGTTTGTGGTATGATGAAGTGTATCTTCATCCTGGCAACAATTTTTCTTATATGATCAGCAGATTTTTAATGCTGTAGTGGTTATTTATGCCTTAAGCAATGTAAGTAGTATGAGCCTTATAAACAACAGCCTTGTTTTATAAAAAACAACTTTCTAACAGACTAGTGCTACAGTGTTACTGTGTTAATGTGTTATTGTGTCTGTGTTACTGTGTTACTGTGTCACTGTGTCACTGCGTTACTGCGTTACTGCGTTACTTTCAGCCATATATTATATTTTGGAGCAAAAAAAAAAGTGTTTAAGGGTTGAACTTGAAATACTTTTTTGTAAATGGTTCGTTGGAAAGGAAATGCTTGTAAAGGGCAATGGTGTTGCAAAATAATAGTAGCTTTCTATTTTTTTGCAGTTTTGTTCTAGTATAATTATAAACTGAGTGTATTTTCTGAAAGAGAAGTATTTTTGGAGTTAATAGTTTTTGTTCATTTGCATCCCCTGTCAGATGCTTTTGAGATAACATATAATAATTGCTTTTTGCTTGGTTGTTAACAGTAATTTTGTAACTCCAGATAGTTGCACGATAAGTTTAATTGTTGTCTTTTAACATTTCTTGGCTTGCATGTTCCTTTTCTGTTCATTTGGAGTTACAAAATAAGTATTTGGAGTTAATAGTTTCTGTTCATTGTGTTACTGTGTTACAACACAGTTCGATCAAGAATACGTGTGTTGTGTAATGACGCTCGATAAAATTGGCTTTCAAATACTACGTTGAAAGGGTATCAAACGCGGTCTCAAAATGAAGATTAGAAAAAAAAAATATGAAATTTGACGAAACAATTTTGATGATCGGTGTTACAATTAAAAGTTACTGATTGCTTTTATAAAAAAAAGCCCTTCAGGTTAATACAAATATTTTTAGAACTTTTCAAAATATACATCTAAGGAGTATACGTGTTTGAACCAAATTAATGAGCTAAAAAAATACAATTTTGGAGAAAATTTTTGACGATCGGGTTATGACATCAAAAGCTCACCGTAGTTTGAAAAAAGCGAATGAAAAGGAAAAAGAAAAGAAGGTGATGCAGTGAAGCAGAGACGCACGTGTAGTATAAGGGTAATTTTGTCTAAAATGCAATTTTTTTCATTCTTCTTCACAACTAAAAAATAAGTGTGTCCCTGTTTATTCATGGAAAAATTAGTTTCTAGTCCATTTTTTCCTCCTTAATTAAGTCTAATCCAGAACTTCATTTTTTTTGTTCATTAAGGACAAATAAATTCCACCGACGAATATACCTTTATTCTCTCACAAAACATATCCTCCTCTCGATCTCAAGACGTTGATTTGGTTTTAACCATCAGCGATGGTGCATAACAAAAGGATTGTGGTTCATGGGTTATCAGAGCCGTTCCGGCATGTGAATTTCATGGCCCGGCAAGTAAAACGGCCCTCCGGCAGCTGGAGCTATGCTAAAAATGGTGGTGCCCGACAAACAGCAGCGCCGGTGGATCCCATACTGACTAATGCTCGGAGTAGTTTGGCTGTTCATGTTTGGGATCCAGTGTAAGTTCAGCAATTCCACATTGCACAATGATGAAAGAATTCAAAGATGGAGATCAAAAGAATAGATAGAAGAGGATGAATGTACATAACAAATTCATGACTGATAAGAAGAAGGTGCCTGTTAATATGCTTTGATTCTTCTATCTTTGGTATATTCAGTTTATGGACATTTCGGTACAGTGAAATTCATGTTGTTGTCTCTGTCATTTCTTGTTGTAACGAAGACGATGGGTGAGAATCTACAATAATACCTTGGACCATGTTGTGAGAAAGTTGTTGTTCAGAAGTCTTGCTTTGTTCACACATTAAATACTTGCTTAGATTAGCTATATAAGACTTCCATTTGAAATAACCTGAACTAGCAATAAGAGTATGATTTTAGTTTGACTGGGAAAATATGTGAATTTCCATATGCTCCATGGATTAATTTGCACTTGTATTGCTTGTGGCTTAATTCAATCAAATCCAGAAATGCGAAGATCAAATTGAAAAATATTCTCTTACGGCAATTAATAAATTGAAGGTTATGTATAACCAATTTGACAGAGACTTTGTCAGTCTGGTGCAAAACTGAATTATTGGACTGAAGGATGAGGCAACGTACTTCGTTGCTTGTATTTGGGTAACAATAATGCAGCTCTATAATTGTTATTCTTCATACATTAGTAGTATGATTGCAAGTTTTCTATTACCAAATTCAGTGGTGCCTTTTGATTGCTTTTCCAATTGTTAAGCTTAAACACATCTGTAAATATGAGTGCTTGAACCGTAGAAGACATTCGATTCATATCAAGGACTTGGGGACATAGACCTTGCAACAAAAACCGAAAAGGAGAGTCCTTTTGAGCCTGACAATCGACATCAGTTGGTGCGACATCGATACTACCGATCATCGATATCGTTGATATCGATCATCGTTGATACCGACATCGATGATCTGATACGTCGACATCTGGCGATCTGTGTGCCCTAATGCAATAGATAGGCCTAGTTCATAGGCTTACTATGTGCCTTGGTGTCTTTGAGGTTTTTGATCTACATTGTATCATCACGTAATAGATAGCTGGTTCATAAAGCTTCTCGAACTTGTAATTCATCACCTTGTGAATTCGGGCATGATAATTTAGTTCTTTGAACTTGAATATCCTTCTTATAATTTGGTGATAGTTCGATTGTTTGGGACTTGTATTGATCTTATGTATTACCTTTTAATCGATGTACTATTGTACTAAATCTATAGTCTGTTGTATTGATCTTCTATGTATTGCCTTTTAGTCTCGATGTACTTTTAGGCTTAATTCAAGTGAATAACTCGCGACATCGATACCGATCATCGACATCGACATCGTCGACATCGACATCATATCGAGCATCGTTTAGTGTAAATCTGCCGCGATTAAATTCGGCTTTCAAATACTACGTCAAAAAGGTATCAAACGCGTCTCAAAATGAAGATAAAAAAATATGAACTTTGGTGAAACAATTTTGATGATCGGTGTTACAAATCAAAAGCACTGGTCGTTTATAAGAAAAAGCGGTCCGGTTAATACAAATATTTTTTCGTCTTTCAAAATATACGTCGGAAGGGTATCGTATTTGGGCTCAAATTGAAAAGCAAAAAAAAACATGAATTTTGGTGAAAAAATTTCGATAATCGAAGTTGTAAATCAAAAGTTACGGTTGTTTGAAAAAAGAAAAAAAAAAAAACAAACAAACCTGAAATTGAAGAGAAAAAAAAACATGAATTACATATGCGCGCGTCCCTTTAATAAAAGGGGTAATTTCGTCCGTCTGAAATTGTTTGTCCTTTTTGCAACTAAAAAAATATGTGTGTCCTATTTATTCATTTTGTGCCAAAAAAAGGACTTTTGCCTCAATATCTCTTTATTCATTTTGTAAATATTTTTGTCATTTTCCCTCAATGCCTCATTATTTTATTACAAAAACAACTATTGACTTCGCCAAAAAGAAAAAAACCAACTATTGACTTATAAAAATTACTAATTCCTCATTATTTCATCGACTCAATCTACACCGCCAACCCGCCACCAGCTCCTCCTCCTGCCTAAGAATCTTCATGGTTCGGTTTGGTTTTAAGTATTTTTAAATCGAAACCAAATATTTCGGTTTGAAAAATATGAAACCAAAACTAATCATATCATAAACGGTTTGGTTCGGTTCGGTTTTTTAATTAATCGGTTTGATCGGTTCGGTTAGTCGGTTTACACTAGTGGTAGAATCGGGTCGGGATGCGACCCGTAAACCTCCTACCCGGTGGACAGAATGATGGAATAGGAGACTGCATGTGCGGAAGAGACATGACGGAGACTGTGAAATGTGGAGCACCACCGGGAAAGTAAGAAAATGGTGGAAGTGTAGTTTGAGTAGCTATACTAGTGGTGAATTGTTGTGGTTGAGTGTCAGGATCGATTGGTGAAGACACCGGAGAAGATGATATGGTGGAAGACACCGGAGGAGATGATACGGTGTCTGTCGGTTGGCCGGAATTCGCCATGGACACCGCCGGCTCTGCTACGAACTTAGAAACATTGAAGGAGAATAATTATGTATTATGTTATCAAAATGTCAGGGGTACAAAGCATATATCAACATTCTGTAGCACAATGTGTTCACCATATATATCTAACACCACATATGTGGATCGATACAATCTCGACACATCATCATATACTTGGACTAATACAATTAAGCCACATCATCACTCAATAATATATTTCTTAACATATGAGTGCACTTCATATAAGGCGGATGTACCTAATAACTTCTCGTAAAACGAAACATCCCCTTGGTGAGATTCTTTCCTGATGCAAAGAAAAAGAAATTGAAAATGACAACATGACTGGAAGCTTGTAAATGCGTTGCCATTTCTTCGTTCTCACGTGAATGGTGGTAATAGTAAAAGCATTTTTTTTTCCTTTCTATTTTGTGTGAGTACTGCTGTACTAATAATGCAACCGCCTAGAAGATGTTGAGAGTCTCCCAAATTGGCCCAGTTGATAAAGCGGTCGCTTATGAATCATGACAATTTGCTACGGTGTTATGTCCCATTTCCCCAATCCACTATAAATAGTCTTTTTAGGTTGAAAAACAGAGTTTCACCATCCCCTTCAGCTCGTTTCTGCAACTTTTCATCCTGTTTCTTAGATTTAATTTTTATTTTTAAATAGTTAGCTTAGATTAGCTTTAATTAGTTGTAATCCAAAGATTGGGGCTATTGGACTATTGTTATTTCAGTTTGGATTTCGTTTTCTTCCGGTGTTCTTCAACTTCATCTTTCGGTAATCTCGATTAAATGTTTATATCTGGATGATTTATACTTTTATTGTTGATTTCTTGTATTTTTGTTGATAGAATGAGTAGCTAATTTCCCGATAGTCGAGTTATTTGATAATCTTCGAAATCGAAACCCTAGCTTGTTCTTTTGGTGTTCTTGATGTTTGATTTGTTGAATCTCGATATTAAAGTAGTTCTAGAACTTGTGCTTAATAACAATGATGGAGCCATGAATTTATTTTTTGGTGGGTTAGTGGACTATCTATGTATAGTCGGGTGGGCTGTATTAAGATAACTGAATGTGTTGGATTATATTATATCGAATTTTTTGTGTACCAAAAATAACAACCGGGTGGGCTTAGCCACCCTAAGCCCACCATTTGGCTCCGTCCTTGCTTAATAACGTTTGTTGAATTGACCACTCAATAATCGTATTACACGTATCTTCTTTATATATGTATTTTGCGAGAGAATACGGGAACCGGGGTTCTATGACGACCTTGTAAAACCGACTGAGTTGTTTAGATTCGGTTTCGTGTGTGAGGTTTATATCGACTTTGTTGAGCGTTTCATTGAACGTAGACCGTGGTAGGTCAGTTAAATCCGGTCAGCGGATTGTTGAACCTGACATAGGAGGGTAGATTATTGACTATATATATAGATTTTTGGAATCACTTGCAAGGTAGGAAATAAGAATTTAAACTTTGAAATTGAATAATAATTATGAATTTAATGCAGTATTTTTTGGAATCTGAAATAAAAGGAAATAAGAATTTGAATTATGAATTTTGAATTTGAATAATAATTTTGAATTTTGGGAGTTAATAAGAGTTAATGTAGGATTTTACAAATATATTTTTATTTTAGGAAATGAAGCGGGTTTGAAGCGGGTCAAACGGGTATTTTTCGAGTTTGGGTCAAAATCAATTTTAAATCCTTTCCCTTTTATATATTAGTATACTAGTAGGAAACCCGTGCAATGCACGGATGAATGTTAATTAGCATGATTGTTGTTGTCGATGATTAGAGAATGTTAAAAACGCAAGGGCGGAGCCATGATTTTGACTTAGGGTGGACTAATGGACTATGTCGAGTTAATCGGTGGACTGGATTAAGAATATTTTATGGATCAAACTGGACTACATAATTTAAGGTTAATTAAGAATAGTAAAGAAAATGTGAAAAAGGTAGTGAAAAATGATGGTTTGAAGTTTGAATTTATGGTTACATCAGGGACGGACCCAATGTATGCAGGCTGTGCCAAGACTTCACTCAACTTTTCGTCTGAAGTTCTTAAAATACATACAATAGTATTAAAGATCATATATATATATTATTTCGACATAAATTCTAGTGTAATTTCTTATTTATCTCTATTGGTTAGAAGAATCAATCTTATCTTGAGTCACTTGTTCAAAACCCTGCTACTTCATCATTTTTAACATTTTTTTTTATTTTTTTTTTTCACCTAAAAAATTCACCGATTAAAATCATTTGAGTTACATTGAACTAATATATATTGTATTGATAAGAAATCAAGTCTACTTTGGATCAAAATAAGGAAAATGCATGATGGAAACACAAATGATTAAGAGTCATGGTTCAACACAAAGAATAGAATTGTCTATACAAAAAACACACAAAGGCGTATTTATTAAATGAGTACTTAGTTTCCATTTTTCTGTTCATTGAATGCCAACATCATCAAATCAACGGCAAGAAAAAGAAAAGCAAAGAAACCTATCAACATACAAAAATAAGCACATTACCATCTACTTACCAAGCAGAAGGATAATGTACCCACCAATTTTGGAACGAACAGCATAAAAATGAAGATAAAAATAAAAAAATTATAATAAGTTTCCAACAAAAAAAACGATATGGTTCGATCATATTTAACCTGCTTTTAATGACATGAAAACTTTCCGCAACCTCCACATGAACTTCACACAGGTGGTCTTATAATGCCTCAACTCAACTTTGGACTTATCAAAGAAACCGAAAACCCGCAAAATTCAAATATGACACATCTGACAAACCAAAATATGAGGGTATATATTTTGCACCGGTGACAATTAAAATACAATAAACAATCAAAAACCAATAACATAAGGTATTGCACCTCTACTGTGTCAATTTCTCCTCTCTACTCTCGTAGCTACCAGGTTGAGGTTGGTAAAAACATAGATGACCGTAGTTGCATGCCCACCCCAGAGTAACCTAGACGATCACCCATTGTTCTTTTCAAAATGAAAAGAAAACAAACAACAAACCAAAGTGATAGTCAGTTATAGAACCAAATGATTAAAATAACAAACCTTTCATGTGTTGATATGCTTCTTCTTTATTGGATGGCTTTTACGTGATCATACCTTCATACACCACCACCTGCAACATGAATTTAATGGTGAGAGCCACCATACTAAGTAACATTACAGGAACCCAATTAAGTTGCTCAATATTCAAATATTCAGCATCTCAATAGTGTTATCGGTCTCCGTCCTGAGACAATAATTAATCATGGAAACAGAGACAAAATAAATAAATAAAAGTACATATCAAAGTTAAAAAACTAATATGGTAACTAACTAAAGGATCCAAAGTACATATGAAGAGTTTTAAAACATATCACGAAAGATGTCTTCAGAAGAAGGTGATAATTATGGTAAGTTGGTTAAAGAGTTTGCTTCTGACAGGTCATAGCAACATAGTATCTAACTGATATATGAATAAGTGTAACCCAACTCCATTACCAGTACAAAGGCAGAGAGATATTGAACGTCTGTAAGAGAGTGCCTTATGTTCCTCGCAGCTTCACCATCAATCAACCAACAGCAATCACATGATTGCATTTTCGAATAGGAAAACTCATATTCATGATGTAGTAAAATAGATGACTCGCCAATGCCATAGAATGCAAATCTGCAAACCCATTGATTGACAGAAGGTCAGAAGGACATTGAGTGAATTTCTGTGCATTATAGCCATACACACAAACATACATTTTTTTTTTTTTTTTTGAGAGGCACAAACATTTAAAAACACCCAAAATAATAGAAATCGTAACACACATATATCTCGCCAACACCATAGAAACAAATCGTTGAGCCCATTGAGAGGAGTAAGAGAATTACTTTTACACTGAAAATAACTTGAGAAAAAACAAATCATTTTCTATGTTGGTAGTGTTGGGAAAAACGCCGCGGTAACAAGAAAATTATCGCAAACACCCACAAATATTTTCCCACTAGTAAGCGTAACGGAATAGAAATACTAGTAGAAAGCCACGTGAGTGAAATAAAGCGGAATAAAATAACACTGAATTTTAACGTGGAAAACCCTCTCAATGTCGAGAGTAACAACCACGAGGCCGGAGCCCACAAAAATCTCCACTAGTCATTAAATAAGAGATCTGAGTGTTAACGTCAACAACTCAAACTACTCCAAAGTACCAATAAAATACAAGAGTATAAGAGTTGTGGAAAGATGTCACCAAAATAACCGCAGCCCAATCTGTGAAGAACCGTGTACAATCTGTCACTCCGGTGTACGAACCAACCAACCAGATTGAAGTAGAAGGAGCGTCGAACAAATACCGAAAAATATCACTCACTGTTGGACAACAATTTAACACACACTTTTCACTCTATATCTACACACTGACTAATTTCACAAACTCTCGTTGCTGCCTTTCTCTCTTTTGCAGTAAACTTTGAGTTTGTCTTGCCATTTTACAAAATGCAATTTGCTACCAATTTATAGAATAAGGAGCAGGTGACATTATTGAAAAACCAAAATAGTCAAGAAAGGAGGTGCTGTAATTTGGTGACTTTTCATTTTCAACAAAAACAGCAGCATGCATGTCTTTTCATATATAGGGCAACTATTCATCTAGTCACTATTTGACTACAAACAGTGATATCCAACAAATCTCCCCCTCACTGTTTTGTAGAGGAATTTGTCATTACCGCAATAGACAAGGACGGAGCCAGGATTTGAACTTGGGGTGGGCTAATGGACTATATCCAGTTCGTCGGGTGGGCTGGATTAAGAATATTTTATGGATCAAACTAAAATACACAGATTTTGTAGTGTAATATTTTTTTGTCCGGGTGGGCTTAGCCCCCCTAAATATATACATACCTCCGTCCTTGGCAATAGAATGACATATCTCAAACCTCTCCCTTGTCAACACTTTTGTCAACATATCTGCGCCATTATCATCCTATGAACTTTCTCAAGTTTGATGAGCTTACAATCCAACACATCACGAATCCAATGATAACGAACATCAATGTGCTTGGACCTCGAATGAAAAGCTGCATTCTTGCCAAGATGAATAGCACTCTGGTTATCACAAAACAATACGTACTGATTTTGCTTCAAACCAAGTTCTCGAAGAAACTTCTTCATCCACAACAACTCTTTGCATGCTTGATTCTTTTGCAATAAACTCGGCTTCAGAGTTGAAAGAGCAACACATTTTTGCAATCTTGATTGCCATGACACAGCTCCCCCTGCAAATTTAATCAAATATCCTGAAGTAGACTTGTGAGAATCAACATCTCCTGCCATATCAGAATCAGTGAAACCAACCAACACATGTTTTTCACCACCAAAAGTAAGACATAAATCAAGAGTACCCACGAGGTATCTCTATAATCCATTTCACAAACATTCCAATGCTCTCTACCAGGATTAGAGAGAAAACGATCGACCTTACCAAGCTGCATAAGCTATGTCCGGTCTAGTACAAACCATGGCATACATCAAACTTCCAATTTGAAGAATAAGGAACCTTTCTCATTCCTTCCTTTTAGCTATCTCAGAGAGCGGACAACGCTTGATACTTAACTTGAAATGAGATGCAAGTGGACTAGTGACCGGTTTGGCATCGGTCATGCCAAATCTCTCAAGCACCTTCTTGATGTACTTCTCCTGCGACAAATAAATTTTCCGGCCGCTCATCACGAGTAATTTGCATCCCCAAAATCGCTTTGCATGGCCTAAGTCTTTCATAGCAAAAGACTTACTTAATTCTTTACTTCAACTCACAATTCTTGAAGCATTCTCGCCAACAATCAAGATATCATCAACAAAGAGTAAAAGAATGACAAAATCATCATCCGAAAATCGCTAATAAATACGCAGTGATCGAGTAGTCTTCCGTAGCCTTGCTCCCCACGCGAGACTCAAACTTTTTACCACTCGCTTGTGCGCTTTGCTTCTACCCATAAAGACTCTTCTTCAACTTGCACACAAGATTCTCATTTCCTTTTACTTGAAAACCTCTCCGTTGTTCCATGTAGATATCTTTTCAAGGTCACCATGAAGAAAAGCTGTTTTAACATCCATCTGCTCAACCTCTAAATTAAGACTAGCTGCCAAGCCAAGAACAGTCCGGATAGAGGACATCTTCACAACCGGAGAGAAAATCTCACCAAAATCAATGCCTTTTCTCTGACCAAAACCTTTGACCACTAATCTTGCTTTATATCAAGATGTAGAATTGTTGTCTTCGTTCTTAATTCTGAAGACCCACTTATTCTTCAAAGCTTTCTTCCCTTTTGGCAGTCTCACCAACTCAAAGGTGTGATTATCATGCAAAGACTTCATCTTATTTTTCATAGCATCAAGCCACTTATCTTTATGTTCATCATCCAAGGCTTCATCAAAGCTCTCAGGCTCTCCACTATCTGTGAGCAACACATACTCACTCACGGGGTATCTAGTGGAAGAATGCCTCTCTCTCTATCAGACCTTCTGGGAATAACTGGTTGCTCCTCCTCTGGTAGTGGTTCATCAACTAACTCATCATAAACATGATCAAGATCAATCGCATCGAGGCTCACCCCGATGATTATCCTGTACATCAATCGCATCGTGTTCTCTCTCAGTGGTGTAGGAGGAACTATCTCGGCGTAGATGGAACATCATTAGCTCGAGGTGTTGAACTCTTCTTGTCAATATCCTGCAAAGTCTCATTCTCTGATACCACTTGTTGGGAAAAACGCCGCGGTAACAAGAAAATTATCGCAAACACCACAAATATTTTCCCACTAGTAAGCGCAACGGAATAGAAATACTAGTAGAAAGCCACGTAGTGAAATAAAGCGGAATAAAATAACACCAGAATTTTAACGTGGAAAACCCTTCTCAATGTCAGAGAGTAAAACCACGAGGCCGGAGCCCACAAAATCTCCACTAGTCAAGAAATAAGAGATACAAAGTGTTCCACGTCTGACAACTCAAACTACTCCAAAATACCAATAAAATACAAGAGTATAAGAGTTGTGGAAAGATGTCACCAAAATAACCATGACTAATCTGTGAAGAACAGTGTGTACAATCTGTCACTCCGGTTATGCGAACCAACCAACCAGATTGAAGTAGAAGGAGCGTCGAACAAATACCGAAAAATATCACTCACTGTTGGACAACAATTTAACACACACTTTTCACTCTATTTTTACACACTGACTAATTTCACAAACTCTCGTTGCTGCCTTTCTCTCTTTTGCAGTAAACTTTGAGTTTGTCTTGCCATTTTACAAAATGCAATTTGCTACCAATTTATAGAATAAGGAGCATGTGACATTATTGAAAAACCAAAATAGTCAAGAAAGGAGATGCTGTAATTTAGTGACTTTTTCTTTTCAACAAAAACAGCAGCATGCATTTCTTTTCATATATAGGGCAACTATTCATCTAGTCACTATTTGACTACAAACAGTGATATCCAACAGGTAGACAAATGGGTTCCGTGAAATTATTGTTGAGCCAATTGACAATAAAATGAGAGACAACAAATCAGAAATTAGAATTGGGAACGCAGAACAAATTTTAGGTCTGATAAGTAAAAAACGGGTGAAAAAATATGAAATAAAAAAATAAAAAATTAAAGGTGAAGAATTCCTAGTGGAAAAGTAAAGAAGACTCATACCGAAACCAAAATCATGCAGAGTCACTTACAAATTGATCATGAAATTGAGTTGCTGTATCACCTCTTTCACATTGTGATCTGTATGATTGGGTTGATGAATTTCTTCTGCAATTACATGGCTCCTCGTCCTGATACGGGAAAATGCGATTGGGAAAATTAGCAGGCCGAAACAGAGGTATTTAGCAAGGTAGAGGGCAAGTGGAAAAAAAAGATAAAGAAGTTTGGAAGAGGAGATATCGGAGAAGATGGTTTATGTCTGCTTAAACTGTCGAATTAGAGGAGGACAGGGAAGATCATGGGTTAGTTTATTTTGAACGTGGGTGAGAAAATGGGAGGCTGCAGCATGTTTTGTTGGGGGAAGGTGCAGTAAACGTTCCTTTTTCAGTTGAATTTCCGGGTTGCGGTAAAAGAGGCATATGTGTTTTTCAATTGTATTTTTAGGGATAAGGACTTTGATGCTAATAATGCTCTAATCGTAGTTACACATGGTTATAAAATTAAAAAGAAAATTGCAAGAATGAAATTAAAAAAATTGCATGAACGAAAAAAAACCTCACAAAGTGTCTCTGAATATAACAATGCATCAGAAAATGTAATGATATTTTATTTAAATTTATCATAAAAAAAAAAAAAAAAAAACTTTAAGAACAATACCGAACTCTATCATGCATTTGTGGGTCTTTGAATACACAGCTACCTTAACAATATACATGAAATAATCATAAGGAAAAAAAATCAGCATTGCCCATATATATATATATTCCAAACATTCCAATCTTGATATGAAATTGAAAACCAATGAACCGCAACGTAACAGTCTTGTGTACATCTGAAACAGAGATATCATCAAAAGCCACAATAAGAAAAAGAGAGAAATAAATAACTATGATTACAGAAAAATGATTTGGCTAGCCAAGCTCATGTTATCATCTTCAATATACTCCCATTACGACGTTAGCCATTTTATTCATAGATGATAGTAACAAAAAAACGAAAAATGGCATGTCTTTTTAAACATTATCTTCCTCTTTGTCTTGTTCTCCTTTCTCCTTCACTACTACAAAATTGGACATAGCTCACACTTAAGATATGAAAACAATCACAGCTTTGAATAAAACGAGAGACAACGAAAAATATATATCACACTTATAGCTTTTCTATCACGCTTTATTGAAAAGCGAGATAAGTTATATTAATCAATCTCATTTTTAAAGTGTGACTTAATTGATATGATTTTTATCACACGGTTATTGAAAAACGAGATAAATTATACCAATTAATCTCATTATTAAACTGTATTGAATTGATAAGATATTTACATCACGGTTTCTAAAAAAGCGAGATAAATTACATATATCAATCTCACATCTAAAACAGTGACAGAATTGATATGATATTTTTATCACAGTTATTGAAAAAATGAGATAAATTATACCAATCTATCACACTTTTAATCTGTGACTAAATTGGTATGATATTTTTGTCACGGTTATTGAGAAAGCGAGATAAATTATATCAATTACTCTCATTTTAAAGCGCGATCAATTCATGATATTTTTGTCACAATTATAGAAAAAGTGAGATAAATTATTTCCACTAATAAGAAAAGAGATATAGATCACACTTATCTAAAGATAAGGATCACACTTTTAAAAGAACCGAGACAAGTAAAATGTATATATATCACACTTAAATTTTTATCACGGTTATAATGTGTGAAAAAAGAATGATCACACTTTTTAGGTGTGATTGAAATAATAATAGATCTCGGCTTTTAAGTGTCATAACAACTACTAAAATAGATCACGCTTTTAAATGTGTTGAAATTATAATCGATCTCGGTTTTAAGTGTGATAACAACTATAATAGATCACGATTTTTAAGTGTGATAACAACTAAAATAAATCACGCTTTTAAAATGTGTTGAATTATAATAGATCTCGGTTTTTAAGTGTGATAACAACTAAAATAGATCATAGTTTTTATTATCACGGTTTTTAAGAAAACTGAAAAAGAACATCAATCAATCACGGTTTTTAAGCGTGATTAAAAAATATGATATTTTATAATCATATCTTAGATTAGTGTGGTTGAAAATGATAATATAGTGGGCATCACCTAGTGGTAATTAGTGTGGTTCCTTAATCCAGAGTATCCTGGTTCGAGTCCCAATTGGCAACAAAAGATATGTGTGTGTATATTTAGTTTTGAAAAAAAGAATGATCACACTTTTTAGGTGTGATTGAAATTATAATATATCTCGGTTTTTAAGAGTGATAACAACTACTAAAATAGATCACGCTTTTAAATGTGTTGAAATTATAATAGATCTCGGTTTTTAAGTGTGATAAAACTATAATAGATCACGATTTTAAGTGTGATAACAACTAAAATAGATCACGATTTTTAAATGTGTTGAAATTATAGTAGTTCTCGGTTTTTAAGTGTGATAACAACTAAAATATATCACGAATTTTATTATCACGGTTTTAGGAAAAATGAGACAAAAAAATCAATCAATCACGATTTTTATTGTGATTAAAATAATATGGTATTTTATAATGAGATTTTAGTTTAGTGTGGTGAAAATTAGAAGAAAGAAAACATCGGTCTAATGGTAATAAGTGTGGCTCGTTCATCCGGAGATCCGGTTCGAGTCCCAACAAGACAAAAAATATGTGTGCTTATATATTGTTTTGAAAAAAAAACACTTTTATTGGTGTGATTTAAATTATAATAGATCACGGTTTTTAAGTGTGATAACAATTAAAATAGATCACGATTTTAAATGTGTTTTAATTGTAATAGATCTCGGTTTTAAGTGTGATAACAACTATAATAGATCACGGTTTTTAACTATGATAACTCTTGTAATATATCACGTTTTTAAATGTGATGAAATTATAATAGATTCACGGTTTTTAAGTGTGATACCAACTATAATAGATCACGGGTTTTAAGTTAATGATAATTATTATAATAGATCACGGTTTATGCTTGTGATTGAGTTAAAAATCTTTATGTCACACCTCAATATGCCACACTTTGGAAGCCGTGACTAATGTAAATATATCACACTTAAAAACCGTGATCTTTATGTTTTTTTGTAGTAGTGCTTGTAAAAATGGTAGCGCGCATGAATCATAGAAACTGTCACAATACGTAACGATAACAATACATTACAACAATGTTAATAGGAAAAAAAAAAAGATCATATCAACATGATGTCAAAGAAGAAGAAAAAAACATGAAGATACGTGAAGAGAACTTAGATTAAGTATTCATGTAATATAATACGTTGCAAAGACTATAACCAAGAAACTACAAAATCCCTAGAATATTTTCATCCTTAAACTCACACCATTGCTATGCTAAAGGAAAAAAATCCCTCTCAAATTTTGACTACATCCATCATACATTTGATCATACCCATCTCGATTTACATAACATGCATCAGGTCTTATAGAATTTCATCAACGGAACATTAAAAAAACCTGATAGTATAAAAAGATCATACCGTCATTTGACACCGATTGTGAAAAAATTGAAAACTCAGAATCGATCGATGTTAAGAAAATCAACCGTGCATGTTTGGAATCTGCAACGCTAAACCGAAAAATAAAAAAGTGAACACCAAATCAAGTCAATGAAATTTGAAACTACAAAATCTGGATTGAATTTCATGTACTATGGAATCTGAAAAATAAAAACTAAAATAAAAAACCCGGATTGAATGTCAAGAACACATGTATTCACAAATCTTCAACCCTAACCCGAAAATACCCAATTAAAATTAGAAAATTCATAACCTGGATTGGATTTCAAGAAAAGTGCTATATTATGGAACGTAATTGAAATATGCAACCTTTATTTATATAGGAAATTCTTATTGGTTTGAGAGATGAGGAGGTTGAGATTTGAAATCTTTGATTAAAGAGAATGGATAGGTGAGTTTGTTTGCTCTGTTGAGGGTTTTACGGCATAGGGTCTTTGATCTAAAAAATAAATTACGCGTTATTTTATCGCTTGTGTGTTTGAATAATTCATTTGGTAGTTTTTTTTTTATTAAATCATGTAGAGACGTGGGGTGGTTTTTTCATCGGCTGTTTTTTTTTGTTTTTTTATTAATATTTTTTACTTTATATTGGAATAATTCATGTGGTAGTTTTCCTGTGATAAAATCATGCACAGACGTGGGTGGTATTTTTTTTTTTGTTTTGTTTTTGTTACGTATAATAATATCTGTTACATGGGTGGTAGTTTTTTTGTTTTGTTTTGTTTTGTTTTTGTTATAATAATATCTGTTTGTTATTTGAATAATTCATGTAATATTTGTTTGTTATATGAATAATTTATGTGGTAGTTTTTTTGTGATTAAATCATGCACAGATGTGGGTTTTTTTTTTTTGAGGGTGTCATTGGCTGTTTTTTGTTTTCTTATTAATATTTTTTATTTTCTAACCGGGTTTGGATCGGGTAATTGAGGAAAAACGGGCTAGATAATTCCTTTGTTTTTATTTAACCGTCAATTGTCAAAACACACATATTAAGGAGAGTAGTAGAGTAACTTTATTTGTAAAATAATGTAATTTAAAACAATTTAAAAATAAATAAAAACGATAACAGAAAAGGGAATAAAAAAGAGAGTTGTTGAAAAGACAAAAAAATTATTAAAATTAAGCAAAAAGACACTAGGCATATATGAAGACAAAATACGCTTTATAAATACACGTGTGGTTGTTGTTGTTTGTTGTTTTTTTTTTTTAATAGAGAAAGAAAATTATGTTAATACAAGATATTTTGTTTTTTTACTAAAATACTGATTATTATTGTCTTTTTATAATTTCATAATTTATTTTTTTTTTTATTTTTATTTTTTTGGTCCTTTTTCATAATTTTCCCAAAAAAAAAAACAAAAATTGGGATGGGAGAAATAGGTATAGCTCTGTTTTTGCCAAACTCCAAATTTTCTGCTGACGATATTTTGCCCATTAACAAAGACATTTTCCTCTCTGAGAGTGAGGAGGAGCTTGCCTGTACTGGACTGCTGGGGACTTTGGAGGAGCCGTTGGCCGAGCCGCTGAGCGGAGGAGCAAGCAGCGCAGCACAATTGAACTTGAGTGTTGAATCTTGAAAACAGAGAAGAAGAGGAGGTTGTTGAGCCGCCGACGGTGGTGGAGCACCGTTCCTTTTGACGGATCGAACTTCATAACTAAGATTCCCGTAGGAATGTTAACCGTTGTCATGTGGAAGTGTTGAAAAGTACTGTACCGCTTCGCGTTACCGAAGTAGCGAGCCTTATCCTAGGAAAAAATGTTTCGGCGTGAAATATTATCAAATAAATTCATAATATATGTAAGTCTTACGTCATACATCAGAACTAAAACGACGCGGAAAATAAAACGACTCGGGAAAACAAAAGATCGAACACACGGTTTTCAATGCTGTAAAACTAAATCCAATAAAGAGAACTAAAACATCCACATTCAAATCCGAAAGAACTCAAACGAAACTAATCCAAAAGAAAGACAACATTGTTTGAACTTAAATCAACAATATTATTGCAAGAAACTAAAGTAAAAGAACTAAGTCCTCCCGAGCTCCATCTCACACGTCCTCGTTGAAGAACTCATCATCATTAACAACCTGTTCATCTTCTTGGGGAAAGAGAAAGACAAATAAAAAGTAACGGGATAAGTACATAGGTACTTAGTAACGCGTAGAAGATCGTATAACGTTGGTCTCATAACGAAATAAAAGCAACGCCGTCTTTTATTAATTCGTTTCGTTATTAACCCTAGCTAATTATCATATTATGTTCATAAGTAGATAACACGAGGTTCCAAAGTTATCTAGCTTAGCTCAAGTTCGTTACATCATGAATAACAAGACACTACGCCTAGTAATAGGATGTCTTAGGACAATGGGTGCAACCTACTTAGAGACACGCTCTAGTAGCCCCGGGAATATCCGAGAGTCCCGATAGTGTGATGACCGGCGAGTGTACCAGGACGCTTTATCTAGCCAATCGATTGACCGGCGTGGGAACAGTCTACTTTGTCTGGTCAGAGAACACATCGCGATATTGTACTATGCCTTACCAAGCATTGCATGATGTTTAAGATTATTAATCTAGCACATACGTTTGATTAGATGTTTAACTAGCCACCTAAGTTGATTCACATAAAAGGCTCACCTATCAATCTACTCCCTCTTCTTAAGACCACTAGACTCTAACGACCCTAACACATACACAGACATCGATAAACCCTAGCTTATCGAAGCACAAGGCAAATCCAAAGCTTTCGACGGTCCCACACTTCATCTTTTTAGGGAATCCATATGGTGCCGGAACTAAACGCATCAAAAGCTAATTCAAGGCTTTGTCACATAAGGTTAAGTAGTAAAACATGATTTTGAAGCCTGAAACCAAGCTGACACAATAAAACAGTAAAAACAGAATAAACAGGTCAAACGCCCGTTTGCCTCGTGAAAGTCCACAAATCCCCAAACGCCCGTTCGTGAAAATCGACCTCATCTCAGATCTAAACCAAACCCTCAAACGCCCGTCCAAAATACCCAAACGCTTTCGGTTGAGTTGCCGCCATCGCAAACGCCCGTTTGCCCTTGTGAAAACGCTCGTTTGCCTGGGTTTTTCCCCAGAAATCTGCAACCTTTCAAACACGATTTCTAACCCAAATCCAACCCAAACTCCAACCAAAACAGAATCAAAACCACGAAAATAAGCATACAAATTGCTCTATAACTTTATGACACCTTAATCATACGATAAGAACACCACGTACCTTAAATTGCGTGGTACAACGATCCAAAGCTTCAACCCGTCAAAAGTTTAACCTTTAACTTCAAACCTATAGACGATCAATCCAAAGACGATCACTACGATATTTAAACTCAGAAAAACGCATCTTAACAACGATGATGAATAAACCCTAGTATCAAGAACGATGAGGGAAACACTTACGTTAACGGATTTAGGGATTGTTGATATCAAAACGATCCTCGTCTCGCGGTGATCCTTTCTCTCTTGAGATGTCTGCGTTTTTTTTATCAACGGATTAACCTAAAGATTCAAAAGTCTCTCCTCTTCTTTTTTTCCTCCAAACTTGCGCCCTCCAGTATTATTTTTTACGTAAAACAACAACTAGGTTAATTTAGGATTAGTTTTGCTTTTATAATCCCAATTAAATCTAACTATTCCTTATTAATTAAATCCAATTAATCATTTTCCTTTTCTTTTCCCTTTTTCTTTTAATCCTTTAAAACAAAACCAAATATTCAGATTTTTCGTGAAAAGACAAGGATGCCATTTTTAAAAAATCGGGATATTACAAGCACAGCCGAATCGGAGTATTAAAAGTTTTAGAAGGGAAATCTAGAGACGGAGAGTGCGGTAAAGTGGAATTTGACGGGGCGGAGGAGGGCGAGCGCGGCGGAGTCTGAAGGTGAGAAGCGAAAAGGAGAAAAGAGTGAGAGCGGAGAAGAAGAATTTGCTCCGGTAAGAGAAGTCGCCGGAGTGATGGTTTTAGCAGACGGAGGCCAAATGAAAATAAAAATAAAATATGAAAAACCACGGGCGAGGGTTCGTGTAGATTACGAATCCACGAAACGAATTTTTTTACGATTGATCGGGATCTCGAAAGACGTTAGTCAAAAAAACTTTGATACAATCATAGGGAAATATAAAAGAGATTGTATTACATTCATTGATAATCATAATGAAATTATTATAATATTTATAGACTAATATATGACAAATAGATTTCTATCTAAACCAAAGAACAACTCTATCATTATGCAGATTCAAACATAATTATTTAAACAACTCAATCTTGACATTATCTCTAACGATATCACAATGAGTGACACAACTAAATTTCTATCATCTGATCATTATCAAAATATATCATAAACAATGGATTCTAGTAATGATCAACGGTAGAAATTTAATTATTGTATATGTTATGGCATAATTGTGGTACACCTATCCTACTTTTAATTACTCTAAAAATAAGGCTAGGAAGGTGAAGAAGTCATCTTTCTCCCGACTTGAATGTTGTAACGAAGTAGTGATTTTAAAGGAAATTCTTGTGTGGTATATCCATATGTACGTAATTGATCAGTAAACAAATTTGGATTACACAGTTTGAATATCATTTAAAAATAAAAAGTATAAAATTTGTCATATTGATACGTTTCTCATATGACGGGTGTACCCAATAACTTCTCGTTTTCTCATGACTTAATTTGTCCCGGAAAGAAGCAATATTTACATTTTTTGTTTTCTATTTTTTCATTTTCTCAAATTAACTCATGTCTTTTATATTGATATTTTATTTGTTATACTTTTAGCTGCTATTAAATGTATAAATATAAACTGCAGTACATTCCATCTGTCCTTAGAAATTCACACCCAATAGCAGATTCAGAATTATTGTTCAGTAAGCTCCGTAAATATTTAACAATGGATTTTTTTTATACGGAATTCGAAATATTTTTTTATAAATAAAATATAAAGTATTTATATTTTTAATGGGTCCGCAAACCCTATTTAAGAGAAGGTAGATCCGCCTCTCCTCACACATATTGCTATTAAATATACAAAGCTGTTCCCTACAAAAAAAAATATAAAAAAGATATTCAAAGCTTTTCGTGAATACGTTGAGATTCAACTTGTTAAGACTCACGTTTAGTTGAATATAAATTTTATTATGGTTGGACCAAATCCTATTTGGTGTGCTCAACCAATAGGATTTTAAAGATTTACGATGGGCTTCTACATGTATAAAAATGCAATCTTGAACTGATTTTTCCAAATCGATGGCACGTGGTCAAAAACTTGATCCAGGACCACCATAAAATTACTGTTGTTTGAAACAACCTCAAACATAATTTCGAGCTCATTTTTTAACAAACACGAATCTGATTCACGAAGTTCGATTTTGTTCACAGAAATCCCTATATAAATAGATCATGTCTTTATATTAAACCCTAATGTGGTACACTTAGCCGCCTCCGGCCTCTCTCCCTCACTCCATCTTCGTATTGTCATCTCGCTGTCCACCACCGCTGTTCCTTCTACCGCCGCTGCTTCCACATTTTCTTCCCTCTAACACCAGCGTTAAGTGGATACCATAATTAAGGGGAGATTCAGATTTCAGAATCCTTAGCTAAGGCTTTCAGCTTCAGGTTAGCTACCGTATATTATTACGGTTTAATTTTTCCAGCTAAAGGAACAAAATCTCAGCTAATGGTTTATTAACTAGTTTCTTTGTTTGTTAACTTTCTAATTTTAAAAGTAGCAGCTAAAGTAACAAAATATTCCTCATTCTCTTTCAGTTTCATGTAGCATAAGTTTAAAATGCAGTAGCGTAATTTTCTTTTAGCTCGGTAGGCTAAATTTATTGGTTAATTTATGCTTGAGGGATCTACATTTTCTTTAGTCATGCCGATCTTCTGTTTGTGCTTTATTTTTTTTTGTTTATTGACTGAAAATATTTAATGAAATTCGTGATTTGTGTTATCATTTTTGTTAATGTAGATCTACTTTAATCAGTCGTTCTTTGTCGTGTTGGAGCTCTATTTGCAGGTTCACATTCCCTCCTAGTTGTTTATTTCGATTAATCCTGCATTTTTACAGAAAAAAAAGTCAAAATCTTTTGCTTTGAGTATAGTGGTTTCCTTTCCAAAATGATTTTATGTCTGTTGGTGGTACTGCTTCTTTGTATGTATTCTATCTTTAGGTTAATTTGATCTTTGTTTTCTAAAAAATAAAATAAAATAAAATAAAATAAAATATAATCTTGTGAATGAAAGGAATTTTAAGCAAAGCAAGACTTTCACTACATGGCTCATCAAGTTTTAAAAAGAAAGAAAAATAAAGTATTAAGCGTGAATTGGATTTGGTCAGTTTCAGTTTGATGAAGGTTTTGGTTTTCGATATTTTTGCTTATTGACCGAAAAGATTTGGTGTTGCAGTTAATTGTTGAAATCCCATTGTACTCCGTGATTTGTGTAATATATCATTCTTGTTAGGGTAGATCCAGCTTAATCGGTTGTTCTTAATTGTCATGTTAAGCAAATCGTTATTTTCATTTGCTTGCTTTTATCTGAGTCGAAAGAAGGTAAGTCGGTGTGTGTTTTTACTATGAGTTTGAATTGAACACTCTTGCCTCCTAAATCACTTAAATAGTCTGCCGCCATGATTGATACTTGTAGGATTTATGCATCAAACTTTGAAAGTCTATAAATTTTGATTCCAAAATCATGAAAAATAAAATATGTAATTCCTCGTTGCAAATCTGATATGTTTTTGTAGCTTTTACAAACTCGTTTGTTTGTTCTAATTTGATCAATGACGGTAGTTTTTTTTAAAGGATGAATTGATATGGAGTTATGTTTATTCTTTGTTGAGAAATAGACGGTCAAACGAGCCTGTCCGAAACATGCTCCCATCGAATTGTAGCATCTCAAAAATCACCGTGCATAAATTCCGGCACTACATGGTTGAAGGCTATGGCAATGACCATGGTGGCGGGTTTTATTCATAAAACGAAAAATAAACATTGATGAAGTCCGAACTATAAGGTAACTTATATTTATTAATATTTTTTTTAAAATTTTAGTTTAACACAACCTTTAACAATAAAAATTAAATTGTTTCGCTCGTTGTTGTTAATTAATTGTAGTGGTAGATTTTTATATTTCAAATCGAACTCTTGTTAGTAATTTCAAAGCCACGTACGGATTCAAAAGTGATATAGAAACCCGTGAAGTAATATTTAATATTCCCATGGCATCTGATGGGTAGTATTCTTTCTTTGTAAAAAAGAGAGATCGTGTCCATACATTATTGATAGTACACCATATTGGCACCCTAAGCCACCGTAGACTTTTGTCTTGAGCATTTTGAAATAGAAGCATTGTCATGTGTTCTCATAATTGAAAAGTTCTTGCCTAAAGACTCCCATATGGGAGATGAAACCGTGTGGTCTGGATTTATCCACATGGGTCACTCTCATATGAAAGTCTCTAGGTAAGAATTTCCCGTCACAATAGAAGTTCTTACCTCTTACCTAGATACTTCATATGTGGAGTAACATATGTGGCTTATTCTGGACCACACAGTTACATTCTGTAATGAAACTATGTGGTCCGAAATTAGCCACGTGGGTCACTCTGCATATGTGAGTTTCCCCATGGTCACAACTTACCCATAAATTCTTTTATAAAGAGTCTACTGAGTAATGATACGGTCACATCCGTTGTGCCACAACGATCATATGCACCGTTGATCATTATAAGTCTAAATTGATCTTGATGTGAACAATGAAGATCAACGGTGCATTGTTTTTGAGGCTATTGTATGTGGAAGTTACAGCTGAAGAACTTCATATTGTGGGGAATGGTAATTCTTTGGTCCGCATAATTCCTTGAGGGTTATTGTTTTCTCAACTGGCGTTATCTTGACAAGCTGCAGTTCTTTCACTGCTTGAACCTTTCCGGAATCTGGTTTTGGTGAATCTACCTAGACTAGTAGATTTGTCTATACAAGAGACTCTTTTGCTAACCCTATGAAGGCATTTAAACATGTATTTCGTTCGTTTTGTTCTCAGCTGGAGGTGCTTAGTCTAAGTCCGTCCTATCACACTTGAGGTAGTAACTATCTTACCTCTTCATTACTTCCATTGCATAGCTGGTTGTTAAATTATTTTTCCCTTTTGTAGGTATTAACTGAATGGTTTGACGTTGCTTTCTCCGCCGTGGGCATCCTAAATTAGAAGAGGAGGTTGACGCTTGCTTTCTCTATTTGGTGGGCATCCCAAATTAGAAGAGTTGGAGGTTACAATCATATTATCTCGATATTCGAGATCTTGGACAACTTGTTATCGAATTGATTAACCTGATCCGAATTTGTCCGGTCCTTTACAAACACTCAAATTGACGGTATATATCAGATTCCTTATTTATGTGTTTTTCCTCTCTTTTCTTTTTTATTGAATCATAGTTGGACATGATGGTTTTTTTTTTTTTTTTTTTTTTTTTTTTTTTTTTTTTTTTTTGTAGCTGAAAAGATCTAATGCCGTTATAAACGAAGTTCCAGCGTTGCTGAATCCGGACGTAATAAGGGCGTTGAATGATTCTAGAGTTGAAATCTTAAGGACTATGGTTGTTAAACTGTAGTTGAGAGTTATCATATTATTTTGCTGCGTCTTGCAACTAGTAGTTTCCTATGTTCCATTTCCCCGTAGTTTCCCATGTAACAGTTTTGCTACTCACACTATATAGCTATTCAATTACTAATTATAATGGATGATTTTCATTAAAATCTTTGAAATGCATTTTTCTTTAATACTACCAAAGATTTGTCCTTGGTAGTTATCTGTTGATTGAAAATTTGTAAACAATATTCACCTTTTGGAGTAAATCTTTAGGTTCTGAATGGAAATTTAGAGGCTTATTTCTTTGCTGAGTTCATGCATATCTTCAAGGTCATTAACAAAAGTTTGTTGGTAATTTAAGTGTTACCATGTACATTTATTGTAATCGGGTTTGGTACAAAGATGGGTGAACTCGAATGCTATAAATGAGTTTGGAGATACGGAGTGTATGCTCATATAAGTATTTACGAGTTTACTGATTTAAATGATCAAGTATAGTTCGGAAAATCGCTTAAATGACCGAAAATCCACTTAAAGGACCAAAATCTGTGTTTGGGAAAAGCAGGTGAAAAGCGGCCGCTTTACCATGCCCGCCTTGGGGGTTTTCGTGTATAAATTTGAACAGAGAGTTTGGTCGGTTTTTGGCTTTCATAGTGGCCACATGCGCGCGCCGCTTGTGCCCAAATTCTGAAGTGATGTGTTTTTCACTCTTTTCAATCGTTTTTTGTATGCACCTTGTTTCCAAAGGTTGCATACATAAAATAGGTCGTTTTTCCACCAATATAAATGATCTTTTAAGTGCTTTAAAAAAGAGATTACAAGAAAGATAGCACATTCATCTTTGAGAGTTAAAACACTTATATACTATCTCCAAGAGCATTCTTCATATTTTTGGTGCCTAAATATGAAGGAAAACGTAGTCTTATCTCACAAAAGTATTTGTGACACCCTAGGCGTTCTCAGAAGGGCAAATAACTTTTGTAGGAAAGTGTTCATCACGATTCTACGTTCATATCAAGTTATCAAATTTTTCTGCGTTTTCTGAGTTTTCTGCGTGTTGATTGACATTGTGGTTCCCTTGAAATCCATATTTCTACAACAAAGTTCTCATCGAGCTGTACATCACTTACAAAGATTTCAATTCAACCATGCTAGTTTTCAATATTATTAGTAACCTGTTGGTCATAACCTTGTGGATTTGCTTGCTAGCCGCTTATACCCAGAACTTTTTGTTTGAAGAAGTTGTTGAACTCTTTAAAAGATTATTGCAGTATAGTTATGTTAAAGCTAATTATTACACGTGTCCAAGGGTTCTCAAGGCCTGTGGATCATTAAAGAGCGCGAAAAATGGTCGAATGGTCCATGCCAGTTTGTTCAAGAATGAGATTTGGTTTGATGTTGCAGTAGCTAGCTCGATTATTGTTTTGTATGCTAAGTGTGATATGTTTCGTGAAGCAGTACAACTGTTCGATGGAATGCGTGAAAAAGACGTTGCAAGCCGGAACTTGGTGTTTTCTTGCTATTTTCAGAGTGGACAGTATGAGAGCCTTGGATATGTTTAAGAAACTGGATGGATTCGAATCGAAGCACGAATCAATCACTTTTACAACAGCCATAGCTTCGATAGCATCGTGCTCTCTGACTTATGGACTTAGACATGTGAGAGATGATTCACAAGGAGTTGATAATCTGGGGGTTTTTGCTTGGACGATTTCACTAGCTCAGGTCTTGTTGATATGTACAAAAAAAAAATGTAACCGTTAAAAAATGGAATAAGTTTTTTAGCAGATAAATGAGAAGAGCTTAGTTTCATGCAACTCAATGATTGCAGGCTATAGCTTGAGAGGTGATATTATAGTAAGTCATGCATTGAACTTCTTTTGAGAATGCATAATGACAATATTAGCCCTAGCACAACAACATTGAGTAGCTTATTAAAGGCTTGTTCATAATCAGTTCAATTATTGAATGGAAAGTTTTTCCATGGATACTCTATTTGGAACAACTAACCATCAGTGAATTGTTCAAATCATAGTGTTAGGAATTACAGTAGCTCTTCTTTCTTTGGTGAAACTTCTTCCTTAGCGTACTTCTTCCTGGTATCCCAACTTTACTTTGGGCCTCGTAGCCAATATCCATACCAGACAATCCTCCGAGTGGGGAATCGTCTGCAACTCGAGCTCCTTGAAACTCTGCAATTGCTTCGGTTTATCCAATTACCACTAAACCTGATCCCACATAATCTGACCCGGATGTCTCTAAGGCAAGAGCATATGGGCATTATGTTTACGTTGACTGCTCACTCGTCAATTTATATTTCAAAAGTAGAAATGACACACTGGCTGTTTACTCTATCACATTGTTTGTTAATTGTTTAAGGTTGTAATTAAATTTCATTATAATGTAATACGTCCTCTTCCTTTTCTAATTTTGTTCATTGCTTTCAAAGTAAAAGATCAATTTAGATTGATCTAGTTCAATAATTCATTTCTAAAAACTTTTCAGTGTCATTTAAACAGTGTTTAGTGCATTTTTTATCACAAAATTGCTAATGACAAGTTAAGTACATCAAGCCTACCGTTATGATATCATTATGGTATCAATTTTTTTAACATTCGATTCTAAAACATAAAATTGACTTTTTGGCATTCAGTTTTCACAATAAACCATGTGAACTCAATTCTAAAGTAGTTGTCGTTGTGTGTGTGTTTTTTTTTTTTTTTTTTTTTTTTTTGGAGGACTCTGTTTAAAAGTTGAGAATCTACTTTTCACGGGTTCAATACTTTCGACACAGTGTCACAATAAATACATAACGGTGCCATCAAAGACGTCATTTAATACTTATGTGCTTGTATTTCTTTACGGTACATTGACAAGAAATCTTCTCACCAAAAATAATAGATCGTGTCACCTATTTTCACGTAGGAAAATGAAACAACGTGCAGTCTAAAAATAAAAACGGCGTGAAAAACACAACAACAAGATCGAAAATTGGTCAATTCCAGAACTACAACGTTAATCTAAGTGTTGAATACCTAACAATAGATAACTCACTTAACAATAAAATAGAGTGTCCATACACAATTCATTCCACCACAACCTATTTCCACTCATACATCGCAATTGCAACTAACAACACTATCAACAACCAAATTTTCTTATCTGTTGTATTCATATTCGCATCAATTTTCTTAAGTAGACGCAATATGTCTTCATCTCATGCCGATACATCCTAAAGCTTTACATCAAAATCCAAACCAAATGAAGATAAATAAAACTTTCATCAGAACCATCCAGGGGACAACCAGAAATAGCAGGACATCCAACAAAACTCTCATCCATGTAGATAGTCTATCATAGTCAAGAAGCGCCATTGAATAGAAGCATTGTATAATACAGCCTGAACACATGATTTGAATGTCTCACAATGTCCACAACAAACTGTCAAACACATCAGACCACAAAAAAAAAAAAAAAAAAAAAAACAACTTTCAAGATGTAACTCCAACAGAAATTGAACAATAGATCCCATTTTGGTTTCAATTCATTAAGAACCGGAAATGAGAATTTAATCATGTCAGCTTCAACTAACCATTTGATAACAAACACTTGAGAACAAAATGCACCAAAGCAAAGATGATACGACAAATTACAATGCAGTGAATCCGGGAACCCGGAACAAATTCAAGCAACATTACAACCCAACATCAACAGCAGAGCATATGTGCAAAAATCCACATGAACATGTTAGGTGTGATGCCCGAAAGACAATTTTGTAATTGTTTTATTTAATAAATGAAATGATATTATTATTCATATTTATTATTCTCATAATCACCGATGTGACAATAGTATTTACACTACAGAAAACCCTAAAGTATATCGTTTATGTAATCACTTAACTCTGTGTATGGTATATACACGGGAGGATTGAGTTAGTGAAGATGTACTTAAAATACAATTAGCCCGTAGTGAAGTTAATCGAGAGTATCGGGTCTCTCTTTAACATGCTATTAATGCGCCTGAACACAATAGGTGTGATTGTCTTATCCGACTTTCGGTTAAGAGAACCTAATGGGGCATTTATATATGATAGATATATCATATAAATTTGGACCGATTTGATTAGAGTTCACGATATAATTCCGTGTCGAGAATTCTTATCGAATCAATGGATGATCATATTTATGGATATATCTTAATCTCGATGTGATCACGCCAACCGCTTGAATCAAGATGAAGTTTGACTTGACGGTTAAGGATTACACTAAGTCTCATGATCCGAATTACCCCATCTTGGCATTGTCTTTGATTGAGTGAGTAGTCCGTGTTATCACATATACGGAATCCATTCCTTCCATTTATGGAAGTAGATATAACGCTTCCTTTATTTGTTAATCCTAGAAACGATCGATCCATGGAGTTCATATTACATCGATTAGCTACCAAAGTGAGTTGTATGAATTAATTGATCACTAGGGGTTAATGGTAAATAAGGATAAGAGGTTCTAAAAAGGGTTAACGGTAACTTCCGATTTAGAATGAATAATCCATATGAGGATTAATCAATATGTAATGATTATATCAATGGACGCTTATTATTATTCTCGTGAGGAGATAAATATAATCTCATAATCGGAGGAGTGCGATCACGCACTACAAGAAATTAGTTTTAAAGTGGACGATGTTTAAAGGGGACGACAATGATCGCCGCCCTTTAAACATTATTTAAAGGGCGACGTATACGTCGCCCCTTTAAATCGATACGGAGAATAGTCAAACATTTAGTGAATTTATTGGAGGAAAACTTTAAAGGATGATAATGTGCCGCCCCTTTAAATATTTGATTTTTCCCGCTTACTTTTGGGCTCATTTTTTTGCGGGTAAATTATTTAAAGGACGACAACCCGCTTTTTGGGACGACATGTGCAACATGGAATCCACGTGGACTTTTCTATTTGAAGGGCGACGTTGTCGTCGTCTTTAAAATGAAATTAAATTTCTTTTAACACGTTATAATATTAAAAATTGTGTAGCTTTTTAATAAAAATATGAAATGTTTTTAAAGGGACGACATGTAATGTCGTCCCTTTAAATTAAATTTTATAAAAATTCGCTTTTGATAAAAATTAAGTTAAAAATTGAATTTTTATTTAAAGGGACGAAATGGTCGTCCCTTTAAATGAAATTTTAAAAAAATCGCTTTTTTGATAAAATTTTATAAAAAATTGATTTTTCGTTCATAATGTATTTATAAGAATATTTTCTTCGATAACGATAATGAATAACTTATTCGCTCGATAACGAACCTTTAAATTAAAATTGATCGCTCGATAAAGAACCAAGAAATTCAAATCGATCAAACGAACCACAATTGTTAACTCATTCGCTCGATAACAATCGATTGAGCCATAGTAGATAGTACTATCACAATGATCGATAACGATCTAAGTCATCCGCTTCGATAATGAACCCCGACATTCAAATCGAATCTAAGGTTCGCGTTATCGTTTAATGAGTTAGATTGTTATCGTTATTTTTAGCGATCATTGTGAATGAGTATCTACTATGGCTCGATCGATCGTTATTTTGCCGGAAGGGTCAAATTTACCCGATACATTCTATCAAGCAAAAACTCTTATGAACAAATTGGGTATGGGGTATGAAAAGATCGATGCTTGCTTGTACAACTGTTGCATTTACTATAAGGAGACTGCTGACTTACAATCATGTCCAGTGTGCAAAACAAGCCGTTATAAGGAGTCTAAAGGGGAAAAAGTTGCTCGAGAAAGTGCTACGTTATTTTCCGTTAAAGCATCGTTGAGACGCTTTGTATGCTTCCCGTCACACACTCGTGCAATGACGTGGCATAAGACGGGCGCTCAACGGATGAGGATGTGATGAGGCATCCAACCGATGGTAAAGAATGGAAAGAATTGACGAGCAACACCGGACTTCGCTATCGAACCTAGAAATGTACGCCTCGGCCTCGCTACGATGGTTTTTGCCCGTTCGGTAGTACTAGTCAAACATACAAAGATGTGGCTGTTTCTAACACAAGTGTTGAATCCAAAGACATGGGTTTGCAACAATGAATCAGATAAACACATGTGTTTACTTATCCCAGACCGTAATCCCCATGCAAGGACCTGGATGTTTATTTGAGGCCATTGATTGATGAGTTGGAGGAATTGTGGTCACAAGGGTAGTTGTGCTTGATGTCGCTACAAATACTACCTTCGAATGCGAGCCGCAGCTTATGTCTACGGTGAACGATTTTCCCGCCGTAGTTATCTCTCAGTTGGATCGGTCAAGGATATAAAGCATGTCTAACTTGCAACGACGATACACCTTCGGTACGGTTAGAGAGTAAGATCGGATATGTCGGACATCGTAGATGGTCATGCGGGCGGACCACCCGATCACGAAAGAATAAGGGGTTTAACGGTAAAATCGAAACATTAAGCCCTCCAAATGAGAAACCACCGAGGAAATTCTTCAACAACTTAGTAACCTACCCGAATGTTTGCCGGGAAACACAAAGATTACGGTGGTAAAAATCGAAGTATCCGTAATCTTGTTTGAGTTGGAAAAAAAACACCATACTAAATAGATTGCCATATTGGATGCCGAAAAAACTCAAGTACAATCTAGATGTTATGCACATTGACAAGAAGGTGTGTGATAGTTTATTGTCTACGGTATTGAATATCGATGGTAAGACCAAAGACACTATCAAGGCACGTAAGGATTTAGCAAACATGAAAGTGAGAAATGAACTACATGTGATTAAACAAGGCGATAAGACCTTAAAACCGCGTGCTTTGTTCACGTTGGCACCAGAAGATCGGACAAAATTCTATGATTTCTTAAGAAATGTTCGGTTCCCCGATGGTTTTGCAGGAAACCTAAGAAAGAATTTGACTGGTAAAGACAAATTTAGCGGGCTAAAATCTCATGATTTTCATATCATTCTACAGAGGCTTTTACCAGTTGGGGTACGAAAATTCTTGAAAAAAGAAATTGCTGATACTATCATTGATTTAAGCGATTATTTCATTGATTTGCGCACGCCGCGCTGAGGGTTATTGATCTAGAGAATGCAAAAGAGAGGTTTTGGAAATCTTGTAAACTGGAAACGATATTTCCACCGGCATTCTTTGATATATTGATACATGTGATAATGCACTTGCCTGAAGAAGCGATTAGGGGTGGACTGTTCATTTGAGATGGATGTATCCGATTGAACGCTATCTAGGTAAGTTGAAGAGGTATATTAGAAATCGGGCCAGGCCGAAGGATCCATCGCAGAGGCATACGTGGCTAACGAGACCTTGATGTTCTCGCTTCGTTGTATTTTTCGGGAAATGAGACAAAGTTCAATAGGCCGAAAGGAACTGGGTTGACAACGAGGATACAATCAGGAACCGTATATCAGTATTCAAGACGCCTTTTCGATCAATTGGATCGATGAAATGCTTCACATTCAATACTCCTTTGAGAGAGAAGGTCCAGTGGTATGTCTTGCAAAACTGCCATGAGATCGATGAATATCTCATGTAAGTGAGCAATCACAAGTTAATTCTTTTGTTTGTTATATTTCCATTAAAGCTAACTGGTCTTATACACATTGAGCAGTGAACATCGTACAAAATCACAAGTTATTGCACGAAATGTAACTCTGGACAAAGTGCACCGTGAAGAATTTACTAATTGGTTTCATTCGAAGGTACAAAATAAAGCTTCATACACTTGTTGTGCACTTTTATCGACCATTACATAAATACTTATGTACGGTACATTATGCAGATGAATGTATTGAGTAAATGAACCCATCGATATGAATGACCAATTGATGGCACTTTCTACCGGATGTTTTTCAACCGTCAAATCCTATCAGAGTTGTGTCATGAACGGTGTCAGATTCAATACACAAAATCGGGACCGCACACGCACAACTCAAAACAGTGGGGTTTCATCAAAGGGACCGGAGGGACTACATGGTATGGAGTCCTGAAGACATATATGTCGTAAGCTATCCAAATGATAACACCGTTGTTCTATTCAAATGTACATGGTTCGATACTAGTCCAAATAAGAAGAAGCGGTGTCCGTGTATATAAGAATAGAACAAGTGTACGCACTACAAACACCTGGTACGAACATGATCCATTCATTCTTGCTTCACAAGCAGAACAAGTGTTCTACATAGATGATTTGTACAACGGATGTGACTGGAAAGTTGTTGAGCATTTTCAACACCGTCCATATCATAGACGTACCAAATATTAATGGTGATGTGGTTGTTGAAGAAGTGGTAATCGACGAAACAACCCACGGAAATTTCCGACTTGTTGTTGAACTGCCACCGATGGAACCGTTCTACATGAGTGCAAATGATGTGGAAACAGATGTTGATGAAACCGATGAAAACGATCTCGATGAAAATGAAAATGAAAATGAAAATGAAGTTAACAACGATTATGATTCAACGGATTCCGATGATGATAACAACTGGATAGATGATGACATATACGACTCGATCCCACCTAACTTTCTAAGTGATGATGAATGATGCTATAAATCTAATATTCTTTTAGTAAGTTTATTCAAATATACTTGGATTTAAGAATTATATAATACTAGTGCTTTACTTATCCTCGCATCAACATAAATGTGTTCTTTGTATTAGTTTTTATTACAAATCCATTCAAATACTTGATCATATAGTGAATGGCTTGTGCGGGATCAAGAAAGGTTCTCAACCACCGCACGAGCATCCATTTAGATACCGGGACATTGCGAGGACGGTAATTAATTAACTTTCATTTTTTTCCTAGTATGTTTACTTTTTATTTCGTTGAGTTAACATTGACACCGATACTACTGATCCTATACCGATAATGAGTATGAGGATTTAATACCACCGCCTCCATCCTGAAAAGAAGCGGGGTGAACGTGGACTGCGCAAAGGTGTGATACCAAGCCCTCAAGAGAAAGTTAGGGGCTTGATTCCTCCGATATGGGATCTCTAGATTTCCCAATGTTCAAAAGACATTGGGAGATATGCCAAGGATTTTGAATCTGAGAGAGGGAAAGTGGTGAGGTCTCATGTTACTCACATTACATCCCCAATCAAGCGAAAGGTGGAAAATCGGAATAAACAATTGATTTGGGAAGAACTTCGGTACTTATCTAATCAAATTGTTAACATTTTCAAATTGTAAGTTTCATTATATTAATTTAGAAACCAATCGTCTCATTTATTGTCTTTTCGTGCATCGCTCCAACCCTCGAGGACATTCACTACGATGCCGTGATGAAGAGCGCCGGTACTTTATTCGTAAAATGGAAGTGTAGACTAAGGCGTCTTGTAGATAAACACAACATGAATGAGTTTCCGGGGCCTTGTCCCACTACTGGGGATGTGTTTTCACAGAAGATTGGGAAGTGTATCTCCGCCACCTTAATATCGCTTTCAAGGTAAAGTTTTTATTCCATTACATGTGTTACGTAGATTCGATTATTATTATTTGTTACTGCTTATTAATAATACAAAAGTACAATTTTTTTTCCAGAAAAGATCTGATCAAAATAAAAAGAATCGCTCTGGAACTAAATACGTAGGCCGCCATGACTAACGCCATGGCCGTAGTTCGATGGGATAAGTTAAGAAGTGTAAGTATCTACAAATAAATCCGTATGACTTCCTTTTTTTTAATTTTCATAACTAATACTTTTATTTTTTTTCCAAGGGTAATGTGACTCTGAATGAAGATCCTATGGGCAGATCCTATCCATGTATGGGCGAGCAAACATAAGAATGCCGACGGTTCATTTATCAACAATGAAGCGGAGGTCGCTTACGTAAGTGATATACATTGTATATATTTCAATTCAATACGGTCTCATATTCCTTATCCTAAGTGCCAATGATATATGTTGTGTTTAGAGAGGCTTTGGAGGAGTGGCGTAATAGATTGCACCAAATGACCGTGGACTTTTCAAGATGAGGAGGCAATCTTTCAGGGCGCCCAGAACTAGGCGGGATTATTTGATTGGCCTTGGCCCTACGCAATCTTCGTCCATGTCCCATTCATCACAATCGTCCCATCTACAAAGATCAACTTCTTCCCAAAGAACAATTATGGATATCAAATATCTTAAAAAGTCTCATTCTAAGTTGGAGAAGAGAACCAAAAGCAAGACAGTCTTATCAAATTGTTGGTGCAAAATCTTAAAACTCAACAACCGAATATCCAAATACCGGATATTAGTTCATCCTCTTCCGATGATGATGAAGACGATTCTGAAGACGAGCACGATGTTGATCTTGACGATGATGAGTAGATACATTTATTACTTTAGGCAACAACTACAAACTTTTGGATACACTTAATACTTTTGGATACTTTTTACTTTCATACATTTTTATGTAACATTTTTTTTTGTTTGAATCCCTTTTTTTTTTGGTTTGAATCCTTTTTTATTTTGTTTTGCATTAATATTGATTGGATTGGATTAATTTATTAGCATGGGAGGCCATGCGAAAAAAAAATGTATTTAAAAATATTCAAAGGGGCGACATTACATCGTCGTCCCTAAAACACATATATCGTCCCTTTTAATAAATTTTTAATCGTGATCATTTCATTTAATTTTTATAAAAACAATTAAATAATATTTTAAGGGACGACATTGTCGCCCTTTAATGTATTTTTAATCTGAATAATTTGATTTAATTTTTATAAAAAAATTAAAATATTTTAAGGGACGACAATGTCGTCCCAAAAACAAATTAAATAAATTCTTTCCCGAATCATTTAAATTTATTTTAATAAAAAAATTACATTGCTTTTAAGGACGACAATGTCGTCCCAAAAGAGAGATGCCATGTCACCGCTTGACTTTTCCTAAGAGATTCGCTTCCACGCCATCATCACCTTTCAAGGATTTATAATGTCGCCCCTTAAAACACGCCACTTGTTTTTTGGGACGAAATTGAAGGGACGACTTTTTGGGATTTACGTGTCGCCCCAAAAATGCTTAAAGGGACGACAAGGACTTTAAAGGGACGACATTTTGTCGTCCCTTCAAACCCGCTTTTCTTGTAGTACGGGATTATGGTGGCATATTCCGTGATTGATTTATCGAATATAATTATTCTGTTCGTAAGATAATTATTTATTTGATTTATCGGAGCCGCGATTATTAGTCCATGGTCCCCGACGTGCTTCCTAATATAACATAGCTATTCTCGGACGTCGAATCCTAATAATATTAATTTAGTTCTTGTTGGACTTTATTAAAGCGATATGTGAATTAATTGTTTAGTGGACTATTAAATTAGTTGGGCTAAATAATTAAATATGTGAAAAAGACATTTTTCATAATCTTGGCCCAATTATTGTGTTATGGCAAAATTAATACTGACTAGGTCAATGTTAGAATTTTCACCCCATGCTCTATTTTATGGAACAAGAAATTGTTTTCTTGTGTATTAATAAGATGCCATGCGTAAAATATTTATTGGATAAATATTTATGGAAAGAAATAAAGATAAATATTATTCTAGATTTGTTCTAGAATATTATGGGATTATCTTTTATTTAATAGGATTATTATAATTGATTTTGTATTAATTATTAAATCATTGGAGGCTAAGTTTTACTCTCCTATATAAAGAGAGTTCTTCCAAGCCTTAAAACACACAATAAAATTCGAAATTCACCTCTTGGAGAGGAGAAAAAAGGATTTTCGGCCAAGGGGAGATTTAAGGGAAAATCTTGGAGATTTTCCGGGTAGCATATCGGAAGGATTCGAGACGAGGATTTCCTTCCACCGGGAGTTGCTTGGATCACACGTACGGAAGATCGTGGTGCTCTTCACATCTACTTGCAATCTTCCTATTGCGGTTCTTCAACTTGGATTTTGAGATCCAAGAGGTATGTTCTACAACCCCCTTGTAGAGTAGATCTAGTTATTTTATTACGTGTAATTTATAGATCTAGATCCTTAAAATCGCTTCCGCTGCGGATGATATTACTAACAGAACATGCCCAATTTAGATTAGTGAACCAACGATTCAAAAACTATTACGATATATTGTGATATATGTGGTGTATTTAGTAATTATACATTAGTAAGGGTATAGTTGTAATTATTGGTAGATGACGACGATGCCCTAGATATTACTATATATACCGGACCTATGTGATGAGGTGCGTGACATTGCTCAATGCACGTATATTCTATAAGTCTAAAGGTCACCACAAGCCCCAGAGGGCTAATGGTAAGTTCATCTTGAAGAATGAAGATCTTGCGACTTATATATAGAAATGCTCGAAAGGCAAAATTGAGAGATAAGCTTGGAGCCACGATGTCTGAAGTAGATTCCATGCGTGACAACCGGGTTATGAACCTAGTCTGACTTACCTGAACGAAATGTCTCTGAAATGTGTAGTAGGTATTTATGAAAGACTGACATGGATGGTAATACGACTACTAGTTAAGCTGAGTTGATCGCTGAAGGCTATAGGGTGTAAACCCTGTAATTACATGTATGCTACCAGCTATGCTTAAATCTGTTCAGATAATGCTTGTTGTAGCTACGTATCATGGCTATATGATAGTGTTGAAAACGTTGGGCCAATGGCTTGATGTTTATAGACGATAACATGATTTGTGAGCTTGCGAGATCCACTTATGGACTCAAACAAGTTTCTCTGTATAAGTTCTTTACTTTGATAATCAAAGAGTTTATTTTGATCAAAAGAAAAGATATGCCTAATGTGCAAAATGGTTAGTGGGAATGTTATGATTTTTGAGTAAGGTGTTGCATATCCTTCTCACGAATTATCATCCCATGTTACAATCAATTAATATTTGATAGTTCAAGATCTTTACAAAAGTTCATGGAAATAGCAGCTCCTATTTTGGAAATAAGAATCTACAGTGATAGATTTGGATGCTACTTAATCATCACAATTCACCCTTATAGATGGGATGCTAAAAGAGTTTAGCATGGATCATAGCAAGAGATACTGCTAGCCGGTGTTTTCGGGATCTATCTATGACAGGACATCAATCCTGAAGATAAGGTAAAAGATGATACTCATGGAAGGTTCCCTTTGCTGTTGCAATAGGATCCATATCATAAGAGTTGTACCAGGTGTTCATACTGCATGAGGAGTCATGAATAAGTATGAAAGTGATGGTAGATGTCGAGAATATCTATAAAAGTGTTAAGGATGGGTTCCTAATTTATTGAAACTTGGAAGCATAGAAATGTAGATATACATATGTATACCCTGAGTCTTATGAAGATAGTGGGAGCTACAGTATGGGTTTGCAATCACTTTAAGAAAGTGATGCCGTGAGCTGGAAATGTTCTCAGCAAGAGATCACTGGATATTCTACAACTGGGCCAAAACACAGTAATGCCTAAGAGGTGCAGCGGGAGCGGTACATGGATCTAAGATGTTCATTCATGAACCTTGTACAATACCTTCCACTTTTCTGTATAGCTGATATAGTAGTAGATTCATTGCTTGAAGCAAGGACCAGAGTCTCGTCAGAGATTCATGTATGTGTTGAGGCAGTTCCTTTTGACTTGATCATTTGGAGCATGATGTGAAGATAGGTTGGGTCCCTACAGATAGTGATCGTTCACGCTTAGGGTTGCTTACGAGTATTGCATGAGATTCTTGTGTCTCAACTTGGTCTTGTGTATACGAGTGATTGGCTTTAGGCCAAGTGGGAGATTGTTGAAATAGTGTCCTAAACCTATTCGTATTGGACCGGATTCGATCGGGTCAGATCATTTCTACTATTTCTTTGTGTTTGTACATAATAAATGGATTTTTGTTATAATATATTTGTTTGTTTAATGTAACCAATTATGATATTGTATATATGATTACGCCCTAGTGTCAAGTCATGAAAGAGAAATCATAATAGTGATTATGGTTGATGAGATCTCGAATCACTTTATTAAGTTTGACGCTTAAATGTCTCTAGTCGTATGTACTAATAAACAGGACATTAATAGTACGATTAGACTAGCTTATATTAGATCTCTCATATCTTATTGAAAATAGGGATACATCTCGTCTATCAAATTCTAAGGACACTTGGACTGTACGTGGACGTGTATTGAAGAATGCGTACGTTAAACTGACCTACTTACCTTATTAAGTGTCGCACTATGTGACGGTTGTGTAATTATTCTAAGACCGGAGTCTTCATGACATCACAGTGTGGATTGTAATACTTTGACATTATTGGGGTTTCCCCTAGCCATTGGGCGATCATGCGGTAATGATTGGGTGTGATACTGAAGCATGCGTAGGATTCATGTTGCTCATCCTGAAATCGCATATCCTATGTATATGATTAAATATCCGAAAGGGCCTTCTTATAAGGATTATCTTACTCTCGTGAATCTTTGTAAAGTGGGAGTAAATGAGTTACTTCAAGAGAGCATGATATCTGGATTATAAGATACGATCGTTAATGTATTGACACTCGAGATACGACCGTATGTATATTGTAATAGCGATATGATTCTATTTACATGGTAACCGTTTCACATGAAAGGTAATAGTCATTGCATTTGATTCTTCCGATGATCGGGAGTCATGGCGTGTTGCTAGACGCTACCCACGATCGTTAGGTATAAAGGGTATTTTAGTAAATGCACTTTGCGTCTACGGCCAACATATTCGGAAGCCTATCGGGTCACACACATAAGAACATCATGTCAGATTAAAATGCGGTTATAGTGATAACAAAATACGGAAAGTTTCATCTCAACTATAAAGTGTTATAGTGATAAATTAATATTGTGGTATTTATTTATTATGAATAAATATAATACAAGATAGAAATTATGTTGATTAATTAAATATATATATTTAATACATGTGGGTCGAAATTTAGGTGTATATGATACACATGGATTTTGCAAAGTAATTAATCGTAGTATTATATTATTATGCATTAATATTGGATATTAATATATGTAAGCATCTAGATATGTGTGTATCATGTATATGTGATATACATGTGCACATGTGTAATATATGTGATATATATACATGTATAAATTGGTTTATGGTAATATAATAAAGATATATTCAATATTATATATTGACAATATATATCTTGGAAATATTTAATATTAGATATTGAGTATTAGATGAGATAAATCTAGAATACATATTTTTCTTATTTTACTAGTAAAATGTTTTCTTTCTCCTTACTCCATTCAGAAGCTTTTCCCATTGGGAATGTTAGCTACTTAGGGCGCAACCTACCCCTATATAAGCAAGAGGTTGGCTAGCTCTTTTGTACATCACAAGTAGAAGATTTCTAATTTACTAAATAAATTGAGAGCTTCTTAGAGAGAGAAAATGTGGTCTAGGAACCAAGTTTTTCTGGTAACAATCCAATGTGGGATTCCAGCGGGTTGTTCGTGTGGACTAGCAGTAGAGGCCGAACGCTTGGGCGGTTTTGTGTGAAAACTACAACCGTAGACAAAACAACGATCTATTTTAAATCATCCAAGGTAATTCTTAGTCTACTTCTTTTATGCTTGTTGCTTAAACGAAGTCGATCTGGGCAAAAAGAAAATTAAATTTTAAAATCCGCTGCGTTTCCGCGTAGATTTCCTAACAGCATTGAACCTTGTCTTCATTAACTATGATAATCAAACCTTGTTTCTGGATGAGGTGGTCAACAAGGTGAGAGAACATCTCTAGGTACTCCTGGCATAGGTAGCACTAGAGGTGGAGGTAGAGGTCTCACTCCATAAGTTGGAAAGGGAACCTAGACTAAACAAGAGGTAAATGAAGAACTAGTGGCTAAACCCGAGGTTGATTGCCACTAATCGACCACTCACTGTAGAAGAAGAAGCAAAAGAAAAACAGAACAAAAAGGGTTTACCATCCGCAAAAAGAAAAATACGATTAGTATAGAACGAGCCTAGGCACTATCAAACTTAGCTCTAAAGATCATAACCTAACAAGAATAAACGCCCGGTCTCATGAACCCAAATACTCGATACCAACCGTAACGGCCCAAACCATAGCAAGGGTAAAATGGTAAAGGCCGTTCAAGACGTGCACATCTCGTGACCAAATACACACGTAAGCCTTACGAAAACAACCACATCATACAAAGAGTGGAATAATAATCGAATATAATACATCCGAATAGCGTAAAATCGAAACAAGCATTTATCATGGAACTGATCAAACTCGTAACCTAAAGGATGGAACAATATCGAGGACCCAAACTCGACACTATTGTCGAACGGTTGATCAAGTCGCACCATCGTTAGGGCTAAACTTGGAATTCTATATCATGTTACGATTTATCTAATACTCTAAAAAGAAAAGATTAATCCAAATATAATCCACAATAAATCTCAAATATATTTCATACTTCAATTCCACTAGTAAAAAGGAATACAACCAAATAATTATCCATTATTCAAAGGAAATAAACTGAAAAGACATAATTGTCGATTGTACAATGGGTGCGCAACCCATGAAATAAAATAAAATAAGATGCAATGTATCAAGCAGAAAGTAAATGAACTCCTAGACCAAAGCAATTAAGAAGCATAATTCTCCTCCGATTGTTCTTCTCATTTCTCTTCGGATTCTACATAATCCTCATCTGAAAATATTAAGGGGTGATCACGATGACCCAGTAAAGAATATATAGGTAACATGGAACCATGGTAGCATCTGGGAAATACACTCATAGCTCTCTATTAATGCAAGTATACTTTAAAATACGCGTTGATGGGAGTCAACTTCACTTCACTTTTGTATGTGATCTAGCCCACGTTTATCACTTTATTGGCATGTTTTGGGTAGATTTAGACATGTTTAAGAGTAATATCGAGAGTTATACGCACTGGGAGTTAAGCTGTCATATCGATAGGGAACTCCGCCTTTTTGACGATATTTCACTCTTTTCCGAGTACTTTTGTCTTGCGGAATTACGCGTGGTGTTTGTTCGCTCTATGTTATTGCAGGACTTAGGTGACTTGAGGACCCGGAAGGCGATATCTTGACTAAGAGACATGTTCGTGGCGCGAATCGAATGAAAGTTGAAGAAAAGCCAAGTTTGGGTGAAGTCGGGGCAAACGGGCGCTTGCCATACCCAAATCGGCTTTTGCAGAAGCCCATCTCAAATGGGCGCTTGCCCATTCCAAACGGGCGTTCACAGAGTCGACACTCATTCGTAAAATTGGGTTTTCACCGACAGCGCGTCCAACGACTTCAAACGGGCGCTTGGGTAGTAGGTTCACTTCGATTCAAGAAAGCTCAGATAAGACAAACGAGCGCTCAAGGCAGGCCAGACGCTGCTCGGATCAAAGAAACCCTAATCAAGAATCATACTTCAAAGCGCACGGGCGTTTGACATGAGGCAAACGCTCGTTTGGCGCCGACAACAGTATTTCACCATGCCTGTTCGTTAATCTTTATTTTGACCTATCTTGGAGGCATTTTCTGGTCAAGTGGTCTTCATGAAAGTTGTAGGGAATTGAACAACCTTTCCAACGCATCTTGAATCGTTCAAATCGGAGCTCTACACATCAAAGTTATCACCAATTTAATGAAGACGAGTTAAATGAGCCAAGTTGGTCGGCCCAACTAGGTCAAGGTCGCGATTTTCTGCCTATCTAAGAGCAGCTAAACCTAAGAAACATATATTCTGAATTTTATTGGCCTAGACTGAGTTCGAGGACGGCTTAGGTGCTCAACCCAGCCGCTTCGGCGGTTGTTATGACATGTTGACATCTAAATAGCCGGATTAGAGCTCTGGACTAGGCCCCGTATTTCAATTTCTTAGTTTAGATTTTTAAAACATAGTAGAATATGATATTGGATCGAAAGCTTGGTGGAGTTCGTGCCTGGGATCATTGTATGAATTAAATGTTGATATCTTTTGCTGATTTAGGATTCAAAAGTCTTGATCTGCAATCTTTAGATCTTCAATATTGTGAGTTTTCTGATTTTGATTTGTTTTCTCTCAATATTGTTTTGATTGTGTAGATCATTAGTTTGATGAAATTTACTCTGGATAAAAGTCTTGATTCAGATCCTTGTTTATGCCGTGTAATAGTAAAAGCTTCGATCTTTTGTCTTGTTCATATACTCTTTGTCCTCTGATTTTAACACAAGTTTTGTAATCGATTCAATCTCCTCGTGGGATCGACCTCGGACTCTGAACGCACTACCTACGATCGACCCGGTTCACTGCCGGTTAGAAAGTGAGTTTTGCCTAAGGTTTCGAGTTTTATAAATTGTATTTGATCGAGCCGGATTGCGAAATCTCTACTTATCAAAATTGGCGCCGTTGCCGGGAAGATTGTTTGTCGATATAAAAAATTGTGTTAGGTCAAGAGAGCGAAAAAAAAATGAAAACATTTTGATATTATGTACTTAGACTAGGTTTGAATGCAATTTTGGTACTCAACCCAATCCCTTTATGGGGTAGTTATATTAGGTTGATATCTTGTAGGTTGTCCTAGAACTTGGGCCTAGGTTTTTATCAATCTTGTTTTATTTAGATTTCGATAGGAGCCATGAGATGCTGAAGTGATATTGTCTCGAACTCGGATTGAATACGACTTTGGTACTCAACCCAGTCCTTTTATGGGGTTGTTATGTTAGGTTGATATCTTGTATGTCCGGCTAGAATCAGGCTTAGGCCTTCGGCTACCATGACTTTTTGAGGTCTAAAATATCGTGTGTGTGTGTGTAAGGGGTTTAAAATAAAAAAATTAAAAAAACAGAAAAAAAAAAATAAAATTGTGGCGCCAGTATTTTGGTGTGCACAAGAGAAGTGTGTTATATATATATATATATATATATATATATATATATATATATATATATATATATATTTTTTTTTTATTTTTTTATTTTTTTTTGTTAGGTCAAAAAAAAAAAAAAACAATTAAAATAATAATAATAATAATACCAGTGGTCATGATAAAATAAAAAAAATAATAAAAAAATTAGAGAGAACTTTTTGGAATAAAGCAAGCTTAGGTGTGTCTAAGAGGAATTCACGATGAATACAGTGAGGAAGTATTTGATTGTGACACATGCTTTCACTACTCGACATGGATGTTTTAATGTGACCTTTGTGGCCTTTATATGATATGCGTAGATGTTCTGTTCTTTTACCTTTATGGTCATTTTTCCATCTATTGTGATCCATGTTGACTGATTGTTTATGTTTCGAGTCTACTGATGTGGCATGACTTCTTTATTTTATATCCCCAGTGTATCTGTTGCATACTTTTGGCAAGTGGATCACATCCCGTGCATGTGTTTGCGTTGTTTCTTGTCTATGTGACTTTAGGTACACGGGATGCGCTTATAAGAAGATGTCACGAGATTCGTTCCCGCCTTTCTGCCGGGTCTAAAGCTAAGTCTTCTTTCTCTTTCATTCACACACTGAGGACAGTGTTTCATTCAAAGTGTGGGGTGATATACTTAGCTTGGTTTGAGTTGTATGTTTAAATGTGCCAGTTCAGTAATATACTTAGTCTGTGTCCGTTTTCGAGTCAGATTTTAAAATTTTCCAAGGTTTTAACGTCCGTTTGCATTTTTAAACTTCACATTCTCGTGGTAAATGACTTAGCGAAGTAGTAAATGCTTATAGCAAGACGCTAGGTTTATCTTATAAACGGAAGTTCTTTTGCACGTTTAGCTTCAATTTCATGGGCCTTAGGATCTAGTGAACGATTATGGTAGAATTGAGCACAATTCGATTGCCTAGATCCCATTTTGTAACTTTGAGGCGAAATAGAAGGATTGACCTTGGTAGGACACGGGATGAGAGTCATGGCGCTTCTTTGACACAACCAGAGCCAAATAAGCCAAAATCCTAACATTCTCCCCTCGTAGCCCCTTTAAGCCTTGATCAAACGGTCTGACCACCGTCCGAAATGAGCCGTTTTGGTTACTTAGCATGTATTACCCTAACCCTGAGCCTTATTTTTGGTCACGTTTCTTTTGATCACCCTACGAGTGGACTTAGTCGTTACTTTAGACACACTTGCTGAATCAAGTGTGGGGTGGGAGATGGTGCGTGTTTCGAGAGGAGGTGGTTAGTATGAGCTAATATAATGAAGGGGAGGAGCTCGAGGAATCTATTGTGAGGCTTGTTGGTTTGACAAAATATAAAGTTGAAAGAATGAAAAAGAAAGAAAATGAAACAGAAAAAAGAAGAAAAAGAAAGTTTGAATAAAGTTGAGGAAAAAAAGTCAAGGGAGGATGTTTTGAGTAAATGAAAGTATGATGTTAAAGTTGGGGTTGTTTATCAATGAGTATAGAAATATCGAAGGAGTTTGGTGTGGCTTAGTATGTTTTCGAATAGAAAGTAAATGAGATGATTAGGTTCACTCGTATTTTTTTTTCTCTGGTCCCAAAATTTCCTTTCGATTAGCCCCTGTCCCGAGCTTAACGTTATAACCCTTCAAGTCCTACTGGACCGTGTTTAGCCTTGGTTGGTCCCGATTAGTGGAGATGTTATTAAAATGAGCTTTAGTGTAGTCGCGATAGCTAAGTGTCTATAATCCGAACCGGTGATTTGGTCTATGACTTGGAAGCTACTTTTCACACATACACATTCCGTTTGTCTGATAACGATTGAGTCAAGATGTTTGCATTCACTATTTTACTTATCTTTTACTTTGGAATGTGAGTGTTTTTATACGCGTTTGTGAAGTTGATCCCTTGGTCTCTTTTAATACGCCTGTTTACTCGAGGACTAGCAAAGGCTAAGTGTGGGGTGGTTGATGGGAGTCAACTCACTGCACTTTTGTATGTGATCTAGCCCCCGTATATCACTTTATTGGCATGTTTTGGGTAGATTTAGACCTGTTTGAGAGTAATATCGAGAGTTATACGCACGGGGAGTTAAACTGTCATATCGATAGGGAACTCCGCCTTTTTGACGATATTTCACTCTTTTCCGAGTACTTTTGTCTTGCGGAATTACGCGTGGTGTTTGTTCGTCTATGTTATTGCAGGACTTAGGTGACTCGAGGACCCGGAAGGCGATATCTTGGACTAAGAGACATGTTCGTGTAGTGCGAGAATTGAATGAAAGTTGAAGAAAAGCCAAGTTTGAGTGAAGTCGTGGCAAACGGGCGCTTGCCATACCTAAACCGGTTGCTAAGGAAGCCCACCTCAAACGGGCGTTTGCCCATTCCAAACGGGCGTTCACAGAGCTGACACTCATTCAGAAAGTTGGGTTTTCAGCTGGACGGGCGTCCAAATGACCCCCAAACGGGCGTTTGGGTAGGTTCAGCTCGATTCAAGAAAGCTCGTATAAGACAAACGAGCGTTCAAGGCAGGCCAGACGCTCATTCGGATCAAAGAAACCTTAATCAAGAATCAGACTTCAAGGCAGACGGGCGTTTGACATGAGGCAAACGCTCGTTTGGCGCCGACAACAGTATTTCACCATGCCTGTTCGTTAATCTTTATTTTGACCTATCTTGGAGGCATTTTCTGGTCAAGTGGTCTTCATTAAAGTTGTAGGGAATTTAACGAGCTTTCCGACACATCTTAAATCGTTCAAATCGGAGCTCTACACATCAATTTATCACCGATTTAATGAAGACGAGTTAAATGGGCCAAGTTGGTCGGCCCAACTAGGTCAAGGTCGCGATTTTCTGCCTATTTAAGAGCAGCTAAACCTAAGAAACATATATCCTAACTTTTATTGGCCTAGACTGAGTTCGAGGACGGCTTAGGTGCTCAACCCAGCCGCTTCAAGCGTTGTTATGACACAGTTGACATCTAAATAGCCGGATTAGAGCTCTGGACTAGGCCCCGTATTTCAATTTCTTAGTTTAGATTTTTAAAACAGAGTAGAATACGATATTGGATCGATAGCTTGGTGGAGTTCGTGCCTGGGATCATTGTATGAATTAAAGGTTGATATCTTTTACTGATTTAGGATTCAAAAGTCTTGATCTGCAATCTTTAGATCTTCATTATTGTGAGTTTTCTGATTTCGATTTGTTTCCTCTCAATATTGTTTTGATTTGTTTCCTCTCAATATTGTTTTGATTGTGTAGATCATTAGTTTGATGAAATTTACTCTGGATAAAATTCTTGACTCAGATCCTTGTTTATGCCGTGTACTAGTAAAAGCTTCGATCTTTTGTCTTGTTCATATACTCTTTGTCCTCTGATTTTAACACAAGTTTTGTAATCGATTCAATCTCCTCGTGGGATCGACCTCGGACTCTGAGCGCACTACCTACGATCGACCCGGTTCACTGCCGGTTAGAAAGTGAGTTTTGCCTAAGGTTTCGAGTTTTATAAATTGTATTTGATCGAGCCGGATTGCGAAATCTCTACTTATCACGCGTCAATAAATTATCATAATCATACTCAATGCACTTATCAATAATTTCTCATTCCTTAGTGATGCACCGTTACGTTCCACAGCCATACATATCACACTGTGTACCGTTACGTTCCGTAGTCATACACAGTTCCTTCATATTCCTCATTGTTTAGTGACAATGTGACATACACCATTATGTATCGCAGTCATGCATGTCACATTGTGTACCGTTACGTTCCGAAGTCATACATATGCTACCATAATCTTCATTATCAAGTGTCATGCACCGTTACATATCGTAACCGTACATAACACACTATGTACTGTTACACATCGCAGTTATACACAATTTGTCATAATGAATTGACATACTTCCCATATTATAAATAAACTATCTTGAATGACATAACTGACACATAACATTACTACATGACATGAATTAAATAAATCAACAAATAAATAAAATGAATAATAAAATAATATTTCGTGCTGACCGAACCCTATATAATCGTGTACGGTGTACTAGACAAACGATTTGCCGGAACTGAATCGGATCTCGAGGTGCTCGCAGTTGCGGCGGTAGCTCTCACTGTTGCGGGGGCACCGATTCCCATTCTTTTCTGGCCGATTGATCTACTTTCCCAGTTAAGCAACGACTTCGTAATTCGTGCAATAACTAATCGAATACAACAACTAAATACGAATTAAAATCAATTAAAAATCATAACTTTAGCCTAAACCATCAATTATATAATCCTTACCTCTAAAGGATCCCAACATCGAAACGATTCGGATCTGAAAAGGCACGAATGGTAGATCTCCTAAAAACGCGGAATTATGCGACGACTATTGCTCCACATCATCTTGAATAACACATGGTTGATCACCTCATAATTTATTCTTGATTTGGATCAAGAAACGGTTTTCCAACCGGTGACCGGACCACTTTATTTTCTCCCCCTCTTTTCCCACGTTACACTCGGCGGCTGCTCCCTTTGCAATTCATACGTGAGTTGATTTTGCTAATGGGGTATATATACATTACTCCCTCCATTTCGAAATAACTGAGGCAGTTGCTAAAAACACATATTAAGGATGTGAGTTAATGATTTAATATGAATATCAAAATGACTAAAAAGCCCTTAATCTATAATTAATGTAATATTGTATCTATTCACTCACTCTCTAATAAATAAGGGTAGATGTAGGAAAAACACAATAAATGTTGCATTAGAAATATAACTGCATCAGTTATTTTGGAACAAATCGTTTTGACAACTGCCTCAGTTATTTCGGAACGGATGGAGTATTTATTTTAGGCTTGGTTTCTTGGACTATGGGTAAAGTTTTGTTTATCCCTTTTTTACTAAAACGAGTCGAAAATGACTTAAATACCCTTAATAATAAAAACGGGTTTTATATAGACCTTCTTTGGATCTGTGATTGGCTTTTCCAATTGCAGCAAGACTATCCCATTGTCCTTTGAATGATCTTACATGCTAATTAATGTTCTTGTCCACAGTCTTCCTTAGGTAGGTGATATGTTGTCTCAGATTGAATTCCCTTTCATGGAATCTTGAGCATATGAGTTCTGCAATGCCTCCCATACAACGGGTAATTCTGCTGTAGGGACTCCCTATTAAACTCAACCATTGGATTTGTGACACGTGTACAAACAAACAAAACAATTTTGTATTTTTCTACACGTGGCTTTCATCCGACGATCTGTTTTTATAGAGACTCCCTATATAAGAATTTTCCCCATACAGCATGTGCAGTGGTTAATCCAATGACTAGGCCTAAGGACTCCTCAATAGGGATCCTATGAGCCAGCCTCTTAACATCATGTCTGCTTTTTTCCATAATGTGTATTCTGGGTTTTTTTTTTTGTTGGTGCAGCAGCTTCACTACCTGCTGTAGTTGTGTTTGTGTTTGTGGAGGAAATCTGACTGCCTGTTTGATTGGGAGTTGTGGCGGTTGTTGTGATGAACTCTGCAGGTGCAGGGAGTTGGGATCCTCTGCCGTATCCCCCCTACTGTAAGCCCGAAACGACGTTGTTTCGGGCAAAAACGACGGCGTGTCGATTTTTTTTTTTTTTTTTATAAATTTCTTTTTAAGCTCAGATCGTCGTTTTGACTCAAAACGGTGTCGTTTCGAGTCACAGCACCGTCTGCTGTGCTCGACCTACGGAAGAGGATCGAGGTCCAGGTGCAAGAGTGTCATTTTTAAGGTGGCCTGCTAGATCTTGACTCTCAGCAAGGGCAAGAACCTGTTCACACTATAATGGATGATTCTTGGAATTCAGTTTTAGACTGATGAAGTTTGCTACATTAATGGGCATACTTTTCATGGTGTTAAATCACCAATCTCTCTGATACCATGTAGAAACTCAAATCACACACACTTTACTGGATAATTGGGAACGGGCTGCACTTGTGCATAACCTTAAAATGTAAGAATTGAAGATTTTATTGACTGTTTTTCTTATTTTTTTCAAGAGGAATTTTGGACAGGTTCTATTTCGATTTACGGTGTTCACAGGCCGACCCACAGCGCCAGCAGTGACTTCGATTTTGTGAATTGGTGTGTCTTTTCAGTGTTTTTCGACAGTTTCTTCCATATAACACCTTTCCAAAAAGGTGTCTATAGGTAAGAACGTTTTTTAACCAACTAACTTGATCATTTTGAGAGCATAGAATGAAATCATTCGAGTTCTTCTTCATCTTTGAGATCGAGTCAAACAACTTCAACAAAAAACTCCTTAAGTATTCTTCTCTTTTGGTGCCAAAAAGTGAAGGGAAACGTAGTCTTATCTCACAAAAGTATTTGTGTAACCCGAGGCATCTTATAAGGGTCAAATAACTTTTGTAGGAAAGTGTTTATCACGATTCTACGTTATATCAAGCATACGTTTTCTGCGTTTTTCTGCGGTTTCCTGTGTTTTTGTTCTGACATTGTTGTTCCCTTGAAAGCCATATTTCTACAACACGTCCCACTACTTGAAAATGGAACTTGTCAAGTTTGCAATAGGTATGAAAAAGTTGTTTGGTATTGCTTGTTTGATTACAATACCCTCACGTAGTATGGAAAAAGTATCACTCATATTTTGTAGTAAGAGACATGAGAATATGGACTTTTTTTTTATATTTATTTTCTGTCTTGTTCAAGACAAAGGATGAGACAGAAATATATATCAAGAATCGTCTGTGTAATGTAGAACATCTGAAAAGCAAGATGCACCTTTAATTATGAAGAGAAAGATACTCGTGTTAGGCTGTTAGCCTCCTTTTAAATTCAGCCATTGCCGAGGCCACAATTATTGTGAAACCGTGATTTCCTTACAATGTCCGAGTCCGAGCACTGCAACACCCGATCAATCGAAATGGTCCCTCCCAAACCATAGCTACATGAAATTTTAACATTGATGCGATTTTCGGGAATGGAGTATGATAACTGCAGTTGGCGGTGTCATGTGAAATTTTAAAGGTATGATAACTATCAACCTTTCCTTAAATGAACTAGTAGAAAAAGCTCTCGTTTTGTATCATGTCATTTTTTATTCCATCTCATGATTTTTTGTTGAGATTTTGTAGAAGACTTTTACACCATTTATTAGAAAATTTTCAAAAACAGAAGATCTTTCACCTATTGGGAGCATTATTGAGAATTGTCGTCGGTTTCTCTCATTTTTTAGTCATCTTTTATTTATTAAAAGAAAGGGTAACGTCTCTATTAATTTTTTAGTTAAAAAAAGTCTTAAGTTAGTTGAGTGTGTAGTTTGAGGCTCTACCCACTATCATGTTACTATAGCGTGTACCTCTAACGCTGCAGTTTAAATAAAAGAATATTTTCTCCCTAAAAAAATTCATAAGAAAAGTCTCAATTACAATAAAATGTTGATCCTTATATTATCATTTTATCCACCGTTTGTTGTTAAATTTATATCGATTGTTGCCGTATATTTTAATTCATTTCTAAGAAACTATAATGAAAAAAAAGAATGTTACCACTAATTCATAGTATATAATCAAACAATCATCATATTATACAAACAAATTATATATATTATTATATTAAAATATCCTCAACATCCCCAATGAACAAATAGAATTGGCCACACACTTCACGCACAAGTATAATATAAAAGTATATTCTTGTATATCCTATATCTTTTAACGATAACACATGCATATTATGATACTGCATGCATGCAAAGTACGTGACATAAACTCTGGACTCAGTAGTAAAACCGTCCGTTTGGTATAACTTATAAATACGTAAATGCTTATTTAATTAATTGTTCTTCTTTCCATTTCAACTGCATGATGAGTGAGGAATAGGAGATGGATCATAATAACCACTCCCAGGCACTGGATCCCACTCCCCATAGTCTTCAATTATCTCTCCACCACCACTGGCTGCATCTCGCGGCGTCGGCATCGGCGTTGGCGGTGGTGTGATTGGTGTCCGCAATGATGGCTCCACCACGTCTCTAGCTGCAGATGCCATTAGAATGGCTAAAAAGAACATGTTGACCATCAAGAAGAAGATCTTCACCAGTGATTTTGACATCTTTTTGAAATTATGAAATTAATGCTGTGGTAATTAAGTATTATACATGCATGGTGTATCTATTGACATAATCATGCCTCAAATTTGTTTGAATTTATGATTAGAGAGGTTTTTAGAATTAAGAATATTAGTTTGAGACGGAGGTGTAAGCTAAATTAATGGGGTTCTGCGAGTCATGCGTGGGGAATGGTATGTCATGGTTCTTGCATGTTAACTATTTCGAGTTAAAACGAATTAGCAGAATAAAATATAATAAAATAAAATGAAATAATGATTAGCTAGTTGAGATATATGTTTTTTAAATATGTGTAGAGGAAGAAATAATTGATGAGATAAAAAAAAAAATAACAGTAGAAAATATAATATAGTGAATAAATTGAAGTGGTGAAAGATGATTTAATTTTTCATTTATTTATAGATGGTTGCAATCGAAAGATATTAGTGGAATAAATAAAATAATAAATTAAAAAAAAAAAGTAGTGGAGCAAATAATGTGATGAGTAATTAAAACAAATAAAAAATGAAATAGTGTAAGCGGGCCCTTCAGAAACAGTGGGAGCCCATAAACAAAATCATTGGGTGCCCATCAAAGAGCTCTAGTGGATTAATCTAAAAACAAAAAAATTGAAGCTGTAAAATGAAAATTAAAGTATTTAAATTTATTAAAATATTGTGCATCAAAATCTATTCTATGATCTTTCTAATACCAGATCTATATTATACTTATTTTAAAAAAAAGAGTTTGAATCAACAATATTTTGAGTCTGTTAATACGCAAAAAAGAGTTTGAATCAACAATATTTTGTTTGTATTTGTGCGTGCGTGTACGTGTATGTGTTAAGAATTTTATTTGTGAACTTCAAAACCTTGGGACGGCACTAGCTAGTGCGTTTACGTGTTAAGATTATTTTTTTGAACTTCAAAACCTTGGGACGGCACTAACTAATTTTTACATTTACATGCAAAAACAACGGACATGAGTTAATAAGAACAAAATAAGGACATAATCTCCCTGACAAATGCAGAAAATAAAAGGGATTTAGTGTTGGATTGTTTGTAAAAATCACAGAAGTGGTCTTGATTTGGGCATTCTTTTTTTAATTTTTAATTTTTAATTTTTTAATATTCCTTGATCCGTTGAATTGGGAAGTCAATAAATTGGCATGACAAAAAAAAAAGACAAATTTCAATCCTAGTTTTGAAATGTACTTTGTTAAAGGACAAGCTATGCAACAGCAGTTGAGTTGAGAAACGTTTATATCATTTTTAGTCAAACTAAGATTGCTTTTTTTTTTTTTTGGAACAATTCATTGAGATAAATAAAAGGAGAGAATTACCTAACATACTTTTACATCGTATAATTTTACATCATTGATCATGATGTAATTTATATAAATCACTATATATGTTATATTGTAACACCTCACATTATAAAAGTAGGATAAATATTAATATGATACATGTTAGAGACATAATAAATTTGTTAATATAAATTAATCAACCATTTTAGGTCAAGCGAAAAAAAATGAGCATATCTAATTATTAAACCCATTATGACTCAACAAACGTCACAATGCTGAAGTTCTATATTCAAAAATCAAAACTCAAAAGTGCACATGTTTCACGTGTTGTGACCATTTTTGTGTCACAAGCATTCATTCGTGTTATTTACTTCTAAAGGGAAAATGAGCTTTTATTCTTCGTCATCAACGATAAGAACAAGGGAAACAATTTTTTTTTTTTTTTTTTTGGGGGGGTGGGGATCGAGTTACTCATTTCACAGTTCCAACAAGATTAAGCTAGCGGGGGGGAGTTACTCATTCCACAGTTCCCAACAAGATTAAGAGATTCTCTAGCTAGGAGATGGACATGAACAAATATTCCACTCTTTTCATGAAAGAATAATTAACCAAAAAAAAAAAAAAGAGCAAGCAGCATAATGCGCCAGTCCTTGATAATCATTCTCACGTGAGAAAGGTCCTTGGCACTTGCAAAGACGCTAATAAACAGAGAGAGGATCACTTCAAGATTACTCGAAAGTATCCTCACGTAAGATAATATAATGGCGTGGTATATTGCTAAAGCTTCATCGACCTCCACATCAAACATTCCCCGAATTCTTTTATTTTGTCTTGTTATGATATGTCAAGTGTCAAGTTCAAGTACCGCATCAAGTTTCAAAGTACCGCAACTGCACAACTAGTTCTCAAACTCAAATTGTACAACATTTTCTCCTGAATAAAAGTTCTTCTTCTTGTTTCTAGTTTTCCTGAGTTTGTTTGTAATCTTTTTTTTTTAACAGCAAAGATGAGTTTATATCTACATAGGTCAGTTAGAAGTAGAACAAAATTACATAGATACAATTTAATAGCATGTAGCTCAAGAGACTATAGTAGCAAGGAGCATAAAAAGCAAAAACACGGTAGCAACGAGACCATGACTAAAGAACCAAATGAGATAATCCTAGTTTAGGGAAAGAGCATTAATCGGGTCAACAATCCACTCACTCCAAGCACCATTGACATGAGTATTCCTCCCTTTAATCCAATGAAGCTAATGACCTAGATGTCTTTGAAAGTTATCCGGATCAACCGACTTCCCATTGAAAACAATGTCAAACCATGTTTTCTTTTTTGACTTGATGACAGAATGAATGAACGTACAAAAAGACCTCCACGACAGAGTGAAGCTGAGGATATATGATACCATATGAATATGTTTTCCCATATTAGACGTGAGAAAGAACAAGTCAAGAAGATATACTCTTCTACATCATCCCACGCATTACAAAATGAACACCGGGTACCACTTATCACCATTCCACGTTTGCAGTTATTAACTTTGGTTGGTAGTCTTTGATTTGAAGCTTTCCAATAAAAATGTTTAATATTGAGGGTAAGAACTTACTCCACTTCATCGCCAAAATGTTAGTTGTGATTTCCACCGTAGACTCCAGTAGTAAGTAATAAGGTCTCCAACACATTAGTGGAGAATATGCCTTTTTCAGATAGGGACCAACAAAAAGTGTCGCGGACTCCAACTTGCAAGAAAACACCTGATAAAAGCGAGCAAAAAACAACAAAGTCCAACTCCTCTCTGCCCCTAAACTCCCTCCTCCAGGCTATACCTTCCACACCCATCCTCCTTCCACTACTCAACCCGAATCACACACCTTAATCTCTTTGTGATGCGCAGCTCTAAAGAGCCTAGGAAAAGCACAAGCCAGGTGTAATCTTGATGTGTAACATAAAAAACATCATGTCTCAAATCAATCCTCCTACAACTACTTTCAGCAACATTTCGGGAAGAATAACTTTTTTCGGACATGACATGTTTTGCCTATAAAAATCCTCATATTGCAAACAAGATCGAAAATTAATCAAAAAAGCTTCATCGGCCAATTGTTTTAGTGTATCTTATTTGATATAATAAATCGCCGTTCGAATTAAATAAACTTGAATACTTCTTGAAAGAAATTTTTAATATTGTCCTGTTGTGACATTTGGGTGAACGGAAAAGACAATATTATCTACGTTCATTTTGGATGTTTTCAGAATTTGTGGATTTATTTTAGATAGTTTTTGACAATCTTAGTCTCGTTCGGCTCAGGTAGCGAAGCTATTCAAAAATAAGTTTGAGTTGATTAAAAATTATCTCCGGTCATTAGTGTTAAAAAAAATTAATGGTTTGACCGTGCTGTTGATTAAAAATACTTTGATAGCTATAGACACACATAATATGTTGCAGCTATAGATCAGAAGCAAGCAGATTGCAAATAAAAGAAGACAACAAAAGACATCAGCAGGCTCCACTCTGCTGATGCACACTCTGCTGAAGCATGAAGACATCAGCAGACTGCTGTTCGCATGAATCCAAAGGTCAAACTAGAACCAAAAGACTCTTCCCCATTACAAGAGGACAAATACTATATAAGTTTGGTAGGCAAATCGCTCTACCTCAGCAATACCAGGCCAGACATAGCTTTTTGTATGCAACAACTTAGTCAATTCCTAGATTCTCCCACAGAAAATCACTTGAATGCTGCTCACAAGCTTCTTAGATTCCTAAAAGCAGAACCAGGCAAAAGATTATTCTTTCCATCCACAGGTAGTCCTGTCCTAAAGGCCTTCATGACTCTGATTGGGCAGGTTGTACGACAACTAGAAGATCTATCACTGGTTATACTATCTTCCTATGTGATTCTCTGATTTCTTGGAAAAGCAAGAAACATACAACAGTGAGTAGAAGTAGTTCGGAAGCTGAGTACAGAGCCATGACTCTCACAGCTTGTGAAATTCAATGGCTCATATATCTTCTATCAGATTTTCAAATACAACACAATTAGGTTGTCCCGTTGTTTTGTGACAACAAAAGTGCAACATATATTGTGGAAAACCCAGTCTTCCATGAACGCACAAAACACATAGAGATTGATTGTCATTTTGTAAGGGAAAAATACCAACAAAAGGTTCTCATTCAACTGCCTGTAAAAACTAAAGACAACCTTGCTGATATTCTGACTAAACCTGTAGAGAAATCAACTTTCTGTAGATTGATTCCCAGATTACCATTAAAGAACAAATTTACAGCTATAGGATCAGAAAGCAAGCAGATTGCAAGCTGTACTTTGTCTCAAACTACAGCTTGAGGGGGGATGTTGCAGCTATAGATCAGAAGCAAGCAGATTGCAAATAAAAGAAGACAACAGAAGACATCAGCAGGCTGCACTCTGCTGATGCATACTCTGCTGAAGCACACTCTGCTGAAGCATGAAGACATCAGCAAACTGCTGTTCGCATAGGCATTATGTCAAATACTTATGATGAAAATGCGGTTACAAGTGGATGAGCCAAATTCTGTAGTAACAAACTGTTAGTTAGGAAGTTAGTCGGTTAGATGTTCATTATATAAACTGAATTCAATGTATGAGAATGTAAGTTATACAATTAATCAATTAATCAATGAAAGTTTCCAAGTTTTCTCTCTTTTCCCGCTTTCATTCATTTTGAATCTTTCTTCATCTTCTCCAAGTATTCTATAGAGTTTTATCAATTTTATGTTTTCATTAGAATACCAGCTTAATTTTTTTTTTCTCTGAACATGGTAGAAGTTCGATTTAAATAATACTTTATTATAAAAATATATTGATGATGATAGCTTTCGGGACTTTTAAAATAGAAATAATGTTTACAATATATTTGATTGATTTTATATTTGATTCAAGTTCATGAAACGCAAATGGTCAAAGTCTTTGACTTAAAACTTGGAGGGAAGGGTCGTGTGCTCAATTCACAGTTGCATGCACGTATTCATGAATTGCAATTAATTGTAATTCTTTTTATTTTTATTTTTAGGAAAGCAATTAATTGTAATTCTTACTCGAGTTGTCTTTAATGAAAATAGTTATTCACAATTTATTAAAATTCAATATGTATTTTATATATGTGTTTTTTATGGCCTACATTATTTATAGATTTATTTTTAATGTATTTAGTAACAGATATCGTGTTTCAATTGAATTTAATTAGTGTTTAAAAAAATGAATTTAATTAGATTTTTTTTTTTTCATTTCCAGAATGCGCCAAAATTTTGAATCCAACAACAACAACAAAATGCCAAAAAAATAAAATAAAATAAAAAAGAGGGTTGATTTATCCTATGGTTCAAACAATTTCATCTCATCTGTTGATCACAGTGTTAAAAACGAATACAATTTCCTGTACTAGTGCTGTACATATTTGGAGACGGTGATTATATATTATGATTTCAAGTTTGATTTATTAGTTTAAATAAAATAAAGTTTTGTATTAATTAATTGAACTAATATATATTGAGTCGTCGTTTAAATTGTTATCGTTTTTGAGATTCAAAACATCATAATAATTGAAAAGAACCATATCGAGAGATTAATATAAGTTCCCTAAAAAAAAAGATTAATATAAGTTCAAGCTTTTTTTCATCTGATTTAACTATACAATTTAAGCTAAGAGGCAAGTACTTAGTACAAGTAAATATGTCTTTCTAAAAAAAGAAGTAAATATGTCTTTGAAGAGCAGCATAACTTAAACTAATGAAGATGTAAGTTCATTTACTCAAAGATCGATTTTAAGTTTAATTTGTTAGCCCTAATTAAAGAGCACAATTTACTTACATTAATTATAGTATATATAAAGCACAAAACACTTTGCATTGGCTCAACCATATATTCAATCCGAATCAATCGGATGTATTTTCATCGCTCTGAAGATTTACCGATTGAAAATACTATTATCATAACGGTCGTGTCATAAGAGTGTTATAATTATATGTGCAAAATCATCATATTTATTGATTTTGGGTCGATATATTTATTCTCGCAGAGTGAAATGTTACAACGAATGACATAACAAACATAAGTAGACTGAAGATGGCATTGTAAGAGTGTCACGAAGTAATATCAAAGAATAGCAAAGCATATATAATTAATAAACAATATGATATATAACAAAACATAACAATACATAGCGGCGTTTTTTTTGTTGTTTTTGTTGCTATGTACTGCTCGTGGTTCTTTGAGATGACTTGATACGCTCATTCTATCATTTCATTGCGGCATTAGCGTTTTACTTAATTTTTAGTTTGTTTAATTAAACGGTTTCGTTGTGTTTTCATTAGAGTCCTACTACCGTCATAACAAACGGAATGTTACAACAAGCATCACAACACAAGAATAACAAGATGTAACATAGTATTGTGATGGTGTCATAAAACATAGAAAGAAAAAATCAAAACAAAGTAAATCATAACAAACAACGCAGACATAACATAGCAAAAATATAACGAATCATAGTAAAGCATCGATCACAACCACATTTATTTATTATATATATCATTCAAAACACTTAGAGATAATTCATTATTATAATTATGGATGTGGCATTAACATTTATTGTTTGTTCTCCCTTTTAGCTGCATGCATGTGTGTTCAGTTCTGTTATGTGAAATCTAATTCTTGAGACTATTTTTGTGGAAGCATTGAATTTAATGTAGGGACCGGGGGATTGAATATACTATTTAATAAATGGAAGTAGTATTTATATATTGGAACAATAAAGACAAATCAGGTCAAAAGAGTGATCGAGGCAGTAAAGGACATCAAGATTAATCCTATCACTTTCTCAACTCTTTTTGGACAGTCATGTTGAACCACTGTTGCTTGAGTTTAATGATTCACGCCGTTTCCCAAGCCCTTGTAAAGTCGATCATGAATTGTAACACTATCCCCACCCCCCCACCCCCACCCTCACACAAAAAAACAACATTTTGATCTCCAATCCAAAGGCATCTAAGGATTATACCTCTTGAATTTCGAGAATGATGTAAATTAATCAAATCTAGCTCGATCAAGGTATGATATGTTGCCACAACATCCGCGCGCACTTTAATCATTGAGTTATGTTCTTGAGGGCAATGAACTATTTTTCCTCACATCGACCCTTGAACTAATTTAGAGCATTCGGAATGCTTACTCCAAAGCCAATAAGGTATACACAAATGATTGTACGAGGCAAAATGACCAAAAGATTCTGAGTTCGAGTCCCATTAGTTTTATATATGGATTATTTCCATTATAAATGGTAATATCCATGGCCGATCCTGGAAATTTTTGGCCCTTCCGCGAAATCGTCGAATTAGGCCTTTTAATTCGAAGTTTTTTTTTTTTTTTTGAAAAAAAATATTTACAAAATATTACTTTAATATCACGATTTTAACATTCGTAGATACAAATTCAATTCGTTGATAACCTCAAAACACACATATAAAGTAGTAAAATTAAATATCTCTTTTGGAGAATATTTAGGTCTTTTAGTACGATGTTCATATATATGGCTGGAATAATAAAAACAAAATAAAAAAACGGTGTGAGTAGTAATTATGTGGTGCCGATAAAACCACCTATATATTGGAGGAGTCTTAATATATCGCGTTCAAAAGACTCAAAGTGGTTTAAATGAGTCAATAAATTAACTGAAATAATAGAAAACAAAAAAGCCCAAAGTGATTTAAAGTAGTAAAAAAAAATGCTAATGCCGGGACAAAAAAAAGGTCAGGTGATTTAAATGAGTAAAAAAAAATCTACTCTTGGTGGGACTTGAACTCAAGTCTTTCAAGAAAGAGCCAAATATCATAACCGATTGGACTATAATAGGTAACTCAAAAATATTCGAACATTTATTATTTGCTCGTTGCAAAACACCTATTTTCGGGCCTCCGGGATGGTTGGGCTTTAAGCTCACGCTTCCTCCGGTTCCTTATTGGGCCAGCCCTGGTAATATCGTTTGTTGGTGATTTAAGTATAATCATGCCCATTTGAGAAATTGGGGTTTAGTATAAGGGTGGATATACTCGTAACACTTAATAATAAGTTTGGAGGTGCGGAGTGCACGCTTATATAAGTGTATATGAGTATACGGATGGAAAATAAGCAAGTATAGGTTGATAAAGTCATTTAAAGGACCGGAAAACCGCAGGTTAAAGGACCAAAATCGAGGGATTTAGTGAAGCAGTGATGGCGCCGCTTTGTGGAACTTCAAATAGGCCAAAAGTTGAACAGGATGTTTGTTCGGTTTTGGGGTTATAACAGCGCGCCTTTGTGACCACAGCGCCACTGCGTGGTCCAGCGATTTTGGTGTCTCTTTGGTGCATTTTAAGTGAATACAACCAAATTGGAACCTTTTCGTTTGGTGTCTCTTACTAAGGGGCGATTCTCTTTGCTCTTTTTCGATATCTAAAAGCTATAAAAGCAAGTTTGCATTATTGAACAAAGATATAACATAAACAAGCATCCTCGAAAAGTTACAAACATACAAACACTTCCAAGTGATCTTTTGTTCTATTTGTCCTAGACAAAAAGAAGAACTCTCTGTTTATATCTCACTTAGATTATTCGTGATACTCGGACAAATAAGGGGGACGAATAAATTTAAGAAGGACAAACAACTTGTTGCGAAACCGAGAGGATCCGTTTTCAGATTTTGCAGGAATATTAAAGGCATTGGTAGCATTGGTGATCAAGTCTCAAGCCCCTAGATAATTAACATCGTTTTGGTAGAAATAAGGAATGAATACTCCAAACAACATATTATAACTATTTAAGGAGTATTTTAATTAATCAACTTGTTTATAATGAAAAGTTATTACAAACGTGATTGGTCGGTGATATCAAATGGAGAGGCGATATATGTCTAATTCACCCCTACAGATTTTTATTAGAAATTTGTGTAAAAATACATGTTATCCATTCATTTGGTATCACTTTGTATAATAATTTTCTCCTAACTATATACGAAGGTATAGCATGATTTTGACAATAAATATTTGATTAGTGGCAAAAAGATATGAAAAGGTCAGAAAATGTATAGATCAGAGTTAAAAATGTTTAGATGAAACAGAGAGAATACAAATGCAAAAATCATAGTAAAACAATATGGATCCAGTATTTCTTACCCCTAAAAAAGAATTAAGAAAAAGGATTGTTGTTGGCTTGACATAGTCTTCTATTCTATTTTTTATTGTCTGACAATATATATATATATATATATATATATATATATATATATATATATATATATAAAGAGTTAAAGGTAATAATATATATTTTTGCATGCAAGCGCTTTTTGGAGCCAAATGGTCAAAAGGAAGTGATTATTTTTAGAGCTAAGAGTGTCTTGGGAGAAGACCTGAAGATGTTTTTCTCCATAAACTAATACCCATATAAGAAAGGACAAGCATAATTTCTAAATTGTCCATAGTAAACATCTACTTTTTATAAACAAGAATTTCACTCTTTCCACGCACATTTCAGGTTAAACGAGTACGATTAATCTAAATAATTACTGAATTCATTATGCATTAATACACAGCCTAGAACCCATACTAATGGCTAGACCCAAGTTATGACTTATGCGGCGGTGTTCTCTTTTTCCACGAACAATTTTATCTAAAAAATCTCCATTGAAATTGCATGATTTTAACCGCGATTTCAAGTGAAAACATGATTATTCTTCATACCAGACAAAGACGGAGGTATGTGAAATGTTGAGTGCAATTGCAGCACCCTGACAAAAAAATATCACACTAAAAATTCTATGTGATCCAGTTTGATCCATCAAATTTTTAATCAATCCAATGCGACAAACCTGGATATAGTCAATTTTCACCCTGTAGTTAAATCACTGGCAAGTCGTCTCGATACTGATCAACAATAAATATTATTTACATGCATAGCACTCTTCATATTGTGATTGTTATGTTCATATTTTGTTTTTAAATCACAGAGAAAATGAACCATCGGAATATAAAACCTAGTTTATAGTAAAGAAAATAACGTATATTTCATAATAATTCACATAAGTAGCCAAATTTCAGTATATTTTCATTGAAAATTGTAATTACATAGTGGAAATAGGGTTTATGCTTTCACCAAAATTGACGTTAAAGCTCTAACATTTGCTTCGAAAATAATCCTCTCGAAAAGCACATCCACAAACATCAACAACTATAAGGAGGTACCATATCGTAAAATTGACATGTAATCAAATAAAAACAATTTTCCGCTATTATTTTTTTATTTTCACTATGATTTTGTGACTTTAATTTTATATTTGGCTCTCCATGTATCAATGCTAGCTACTTTGATCATGTATTTAGACATGGATTAATGTAACAAACTTCATCAAACTTGCATCAACTGAAGCTTAGATGAACCAGATCAGTGAACAATGTTTTGTATTAAATCAGGATTTTTTTTTGAGTGGATTAAATCAGGATTCTGGTTTGATCATATCTTTGCTAATTAACTTCAATTTGTGTTTGATCTTTGGTCGTACCGTGTTATAAAGATCTTTAATGCTTTTACAATACATGTATACAATCAGTTAAGCCTTATACCATGCCTCGTAAGCGATATACTTCAGTTAATGAGGGAGAGGGGGGGGGGGGGGGGGGGTTTGTATAAACTAACGGCCGGATAAACACGAGGGGAAAACACAAATTGTGACAAGATGAAGTTTACCTCATTTCAATCTACCCTAGACATTTTGATAGAATTAGAATTAATTTCAGATGAAACCCCATTTAGATGATCTGTCATCTTTAAAATAATTAAACAACGTAAATTTATTCACATATACTCAACATATTATCATTACTCCTTTAAAATTTTAACGAAAGTAAGCATTGGACTAAATTTATTCACATATATTTAATGTATTTTCTTAACCATGAATGCTTATGGTGTTACTCATTAATATGAAACACTTTAATAAATTAAATGCTAGCAAAACCATTATAATAATATAATTAATTGGAGTTTTGTTTTTATATGGTTTATATATATTATCACCATTTAAGTTTCACCAAAAACTAGTTCTTGGTTTTATTGGGTGGTGGCTCTGACCACTGAACCGCAACATATGGCTTTGCCATAGCTTAAAAAATCAACTGTTTCCCAACAGGTGGCAGAGGAGAGACGCTCTCTGCTACCATACACATTTCCACACCATAAAACGCCACCACCTTCAACGTCCCTGATAATCAATCAAAGTGTTGTTGTTTCTTGTTTTCATGTCAACGGTTACTTTCCTCCGCCACACCACGGCGGCGGCGGTGGTGGTGTTGATAATATGCGTCAGTTTCTTCATTTCTTTAACCGTTACTTATGGTGTTCGAGATAATGCCACTGAGGAGATACATGCGTTATTGTCGTTTAAAGCTAATCTTGATGATCCACTTGGCGTTATGGACGGCTGGGATGCTTCAACTCCTTCTGCACCTTGTGACTGGCGTGGCGTTTCATGTTTTCAGGACCATGTTCGTGAACTCCGCCTCCCTCGGTTTCATCTAACGGGACAGCTTAGTGGACAGCTTGGAAATTTACGGCAGCTCCGGCGGTTGAGTTTACATTCTAATAACTTTAATGGCTCCATTCCGGAAGGTTTGGCTCGGTGTGTTCTGATTCGAGCTGTTTATCTTCATTACAACTCTCTCACCGGTGGGTTTCCGCCGGCGTTTGTTAATCTCACGAACTTGCAAGTTCTTAACGTTGCACATAACTTCCTCACCGGTGAGTTTTCATCTTACCTTCCTTTGGGTCTGAAAGTGCTCGACATTTCATCCAATTCTTTCTCCGGAAACATGCCGTCGAATTTCTCCGCCTTCTCTGAGCTCCGGCTTATTAACTTTTCTTTCAATCATATTACCGGCCAAATTCCGGCAACAATAGGCCGGCTCCAGTTGCTCGAATTTTTATGGCTTGATTCTAACCGATTGTACGGTACCATCCCTTCGGCAATCTCTAACTGCTCGAGCTTAATCCACCTCAGTGCCGGAGACAATTATCTGCAGGGACTTATCCCGGCGACGATGGGGTCACTGGCAAACCTTCAAGTTGTTTCTTTAAAGAATAATCAGCTTTCTGGTGAAATCCCTGTCTCCATTTTTTGCAATAATTCGTCCACAAATGCTTCTACTAGCAGAATCATTGACCTGAGTAATAATATGTTCACGGGCTTAGAGAATTTAAATGCAACATGTGCCATTGAAGTACTGGATATTCACGGGAATCAGATAAATGGTGTGTTCCCTGAGTGGATTATGAATGTCCCTACATTGAAGATATTGGATCTTTCAGATAATCAATTATCCGGATTTTTGCCTTCTAATTTGGGAAATCTTGTATATCTAGAGGAGTTTAGAGTTGCCAATAATTTGTTATCTGGTGGAATCCCAAACACTATTTCAAAAAGTGAAATGCTTCAAGTTCTTGATTTGGGAGGGAATGGATTCTCAGGCTCGATTCCGGAATTTTTGGTGGGATTTAAAGCCATGAGAGTGTTATCTTTAGGAAGGAACAGATTTACAGGTTCAATTCCTGCTAGTATTGGCACAATCTACACACTCAACTCATTAGATTTGAGTAGTAACAATCTAAGTGGTGTTTTACCTTTGGAACTAATGGGGCTTAGTAATTTGAGCAGTTTGAACTTGAGTTTTAACAAATTTTCAGGCGAAATTCCTGTACAAATCGGAGACTTGAAGGAGCTTGTGGTTCTAAATATGAGTAGTTGTGGATTCTCAGGAAGTTTCCCAGAGAGCATAGGAAGTATGTTGAGGCTAACAACTTTAGATTTGAGCAAGCAGAATCTTTCAGGGGAATTGCCTCTGAACTTTTTTGGACTGCCCAGTTTACAAGTTGTGGAATTGGAAGAAAATATGTTGTCTGGAGATGTTCCTGAAGGCTTTAGCAGTTTGTCAAGCTTACAATATCTGAATCTTTCATCCAATGCATTTTCTGGTGAGATTCCAGCAACATATGGATTTCTTTCATCACTAATTGAATTGTCTCTTTCTAACAATCGCATTACCGGTACCGTTCCGTCTGAGTTGAGCAATTGTACTAATCTTGAAGTTCTTGAACTTAGAGGGAATCATTTAAATGGGCAAATACCAGTTTCTTTGGGTCATTTATCTGATTTGAAGAAGTTAGATTTGGGAAATAATGTTCTGACAGGCGAAATCCCACCTGATATTTCTAATTGTTCAAGCCTTACAGTGTTGTTACTTGATTCCAATAACCTCTCAGGCCAAATTCCACATTCTATATCAAAGTTAACAAATTTAACAGTACTAGATTTATCTTCTAACCATTTAACTGGTGAGATTCCGGATAGTCTTTCCCGGATTTCTGGGTTGAAGCACTTGAATCTTTCTCATAATAGTCTTGATGGAAAGATCCCAAATTCTTTAGCTTCGCGGTTTCCTGATGCTTCTGCGTTTGCAATGAACGCAAATTTATGCGGCGACCCACTGAAAACAGAATGCAAGAAAAAGCACAGGCCAAAAAAGAAAAAACTACTGCTGTTCATATTTCTTGCTGTAGCTGGGGTGTTAGTTCTTGCTTGTTGTTGCTGCATATATCTGTATTCTTTCTTATGGTATAGAAAGAAGCTAAGATCAAAAGAAGTAGGAGAGAGAAAGCCGAGTCCGAAATCCGAAGGAGGCAGAGGAAGTGGAGCAAAACTAATTTTGTTCAATAACAAGATCACATACACTGAAACAACAGATGCTACCAGGCAGTTTGATGAAGAGAATGTAATAACCAGGGGAAAATATGGACTGCTTTTCAAAGCTACATATACTGATGGAATGGTGCTTGCTATCCACCGGCTTCCTGATACATCGATCCCTGAGAACACATTCCGCAAGGAAGTAGAAGCTCTTGGCAAGATCAAGCATAGGAATCTAACCGTTTTACGTGGATACTACGCGGGCCCTCCCCCGGAAGTTCGATTTCTTGTCTACGATTACATGCCTAATGGGAACTTAGCCACACTCCTTCAAGAAGCTGTACATCAAGAAGGACATGTACTAAATTGGCCAATGAGACACCTCATTGCACTCGGCATTGCTCGCGGATTATCGTTTATACATTCATCCTCCATTGTCCATGGAGATTTGAGTCCTAAAAATGTCTTGTTTGATGCTGATTTTGAGCCACATATATCCGACTTCGGGTTAGAAAAGCTAGCCGTTGCAACACCTGCAGAAGCATCAACATCATCCATGTCTATTGGAACATTAGGCTATGCTGCCCCTGAAGTGAAATTAACAGGGCAGCCCACAAGAGAATCTGATGTATACAGTTACGGAATTGTACTATTAGAGATGCTTACAGGAAGAAAGCCCCTGATGTTCGATGAAGATGAAGAAGAAGACATTGTTAAATGGGTTAAAAGGCAACTTCAAGCAGGCCAAGTTACAGAATTGCTTGAGCCTGGATTGCTAGACCTTGATCCAGAATCTACAGAATGGGAAGAATTCTTGCTTGGTGTGAAAGTTGGTTTGTTATGCACAATGCCTGATCCTCTTGAAAGACCATCAATGGCTGACGTCATTTTCATGCTTGAAGGATGTCGGTTCGGTCCTGAAGTTCCTTCATCTGCTGATCCTACTACACTACCTTCACCACTGCCTATCTGATTCAAAAGATTGAATTTGTATAATTGTTTCATTCATTTTCTGACCAAGAAGATACTGTCTTGTCTTTGTGCAGTTTGGTTTTAATGAATCAATCTATTGATTGTTGTTATTGTTGTTGTTTCTAATATATGGTTTTCTTTGCCAGTAGTAAAATTCAGAAGGGGTAAATTTCATCTTACTTCTTAAACCGCACATTTAGATTTTGTTGATTAATGAGACAATGGGTTTCAGGATCCTCCCCTCCCCCCTCCCATGTAACTCTGGTTTATGTCACGAATTGTGATTAATAAATTACATTAATCCTTAATTAAAAACTCATGTCGTATATTTCATATTTATGGTAATATAAATTATAAAATAAAAAAAAAACAATTATGATATGATAATCCAATCCTACCGTAAAACTAGTGAGTAAATAATAGACTACCACCTGCATTTTTTACTTTGGCAGTCAAGAATGTCACGTGTATTGTTGGATAATGGGTAATACTAAACAAACAAAATCAAGAAACAAATAACAAACAACAAAAAACAGAAAAGATAAAGAAAACAACAAGCACCCAGATATAGCCGTTGTGGATGCAGGAATCTAGGAACAATATTAAATTTTTTTTTTTTTTATCAAAGGAGCAATATTTTGTGACCAACTTTTTAGTTTTTTTCCTTATGAGAAACATAATTCCCGGGAGAATCATATCCCTAAAGCCTAGAATTTAGCATATATAAATGGTTAAACCCTAATCGGTCTCCGCTTCCTGTCTCACGAGATAAATGAAAATATTAATCAGGTAACCTAGTGATTTAGAGTACTTGACTTGCTATTATTATATCAAAGAATTGAAAGAAATCGTTTTTTACGGAGTTCGAACCTACCTCCACATTAAGTTCACCTATCTTTTTAAAACATTCAAACATTTTATCACTAAACCCTGTCGTGAGAACACTTTTGAACATAGTATATAATAACTCACTATTCATTTGTTCTACCATAATTCCATATTGACCAAAAAATCTATATACAAAACAAGTTTTATTTGTTTTAATTTCAACCTGTAAATTACTCATTAGTCCCTAAAAAGCAGAAATTGGAAAATCAGGTTGTATCGTAAACGGCGACACTCATGTTGTATTTCGCCACGCCTTTTACGATATGGAAAATCGAAGTAAGCGTAAAGATCCTTACGTTCAAACGTAAGGATCCTTACGTCCAAACGTAAGGAAATTCAAACCAAATCTCATACAAAAATCACTCAACACATATTCCTTACGTTTAAACGTAGAGATATCTACGTTTAAACGTAGAGAAATTTTTGTCCATTCAAAATATTTTTTTTATTTTTTTTTATTATATTTTATTGACATTCTTCTCCGACTGGAATATGTGGTTTTCATGCGCCGGTAATTTCTTCTCCGCCATTGATTCTTCAAGCTCAGCAAATCCATGAGGGTGTTATAATTAGAAACAGAGAAATTTACGTTAAATAGAATAAATTAAATAAATTTGAGAAACAGAGAAAGAAACACTTCACAGTAGAGAAAAAAACACTTCACAGATCTTTTTTTCTTAAAAGGAATAATATTTAGAGAAGTGATGTAGGGATAAAATTAAATAATAATCATTATAATTTGTTGAGTGTTCATAATTTTATTTTATTTTTTAAAATTACAGGATTTGTTATAGCAAAACAAAAAAAAAATTATCTTGCAAGAATGTTAAATAACAAAATGTCAATAAAATATAAAAAAATAAAAATTGAATGGACAAGAATTTCTCTACGTTTAAACGTAAGGAATCTGTGTTGAGTGATTTTTGTATGAGATTTGGTTTGAATTTCCTTACGTTTGGACGTAAGGATCCTTACGTTTGAACGTAAGGATCTTTACGTTTACTTGATTTTCCATTAAAGAAAAGGCATGACCTGATTTGCAAGTGTCAGACCTGACGCAACCTGATTTTCCAATTTCTGCCCAAAAAGTCACTTTTTCCCCACACATGCATATTAAGAGAGTTTATAAATGTAGGGGTTCTATTGACACCCCCAATTTACTACTGACACCCCTATTATTTTCGGCACCACATAAAATTATTCCGGCATCCGGTGATTTTTTTATAAAGGGAACGTCAGTCACACTGGTGTTCCTTGTTGAACACCAACGTCAGTGTCACATTAAAATCAAAATGGAGATTGGGTTAGGCGAAATGGTGTCAGGTGATTATGAGACTGATTGTACCGATATCAAATCGGGATCATCTGTTGAAACATTTAATTGACATGGCATTAAATAAGATGAAGAACATGTTAGTGATGATCGACAATTGTTTTTTGATGTACAGACCTCAATGTCCAATGAATTCAGAAGGTTGTGTTAGGGTTAGGGTATACGACAACAGGTTATGCGAACCTGATTGTAAACAGGCTGAGTTCGTGTTCCCAGTATGCTGTTGTTTGAATATATATGACATTTTTTGGAAATGCATATGCAAGTTTGAAGGACAAGGAATGCCCTTGGTCTATTACGTATATTTTGGAAAATTCAAACCTTAAGGCGGATGTCAATTACTGCAAGATGAAAGCCTTTTTGAAACTGTCCACAGTTAAGAGGCCCAATGAATTAGCTTTTAGAGGTCCCATAATTGACATCCGATCGAAATTATTTAGCAGGGATAATGTGGATGTTTGGCATTGCACGTATAAAAAACCCACACTAAGTCGATGTCTTAGTTCTGGTATAGACCACCATCTCAAGCCCAAAGTCATATCTTGTGGGCCTGGAGACTCTTTTTCGGATAGCAGAGTGTCATTTAGTCATTTGGACCAGCCTAAACCCAATGTTTGTGAATCGGTTAGTAAACCCTCAGAATCACGTGATGATGTGAAGAACAGTGGCGAAGATTCGAAGAAGAGTGTTGTGGAAGCTGAGAAGAATAAAATAAAATTAGCCCTTGCGTGTAGCGCAAGTAAACATTGTTTATAAAACAATATAGATAGTTATATGTTTTTTTTTGCCGGTTTATGGAGGAAATCTGTGTAATTTACAATTTCTGGGTTGTTGTTTGTTTATTTGTAGCTCTATTAAATTTAATCACAGTTATAAATGGGTTCACGTATATTCGATGTGGACGAATATCCCATGAATTGGGAAGGATTAAGAGCGATGTGCGTAGATCATTGGATTACGTCACAATTGGAACACTTAAAGGGCTCAATAGAGAGATGGGAGAATATTGTATGTCACGGGGTGGGGTTCCAGGAACAGGGGAATCCTCATCTGTTGAGGGAAAGGCTGGTTAAACTTCGTTCTGTGAATCGCAGATTTAACAGAAGTAAGGGCACGTATTGGATGAAGAAGCAGAAAGCAGAGGTAGAGATTGATCGAATTTGCAATGTCATCAGCAAACAGAAAGATGCAGGAGATGTTAGCCGCCAAACGGAAGTTTCCATATGCAAGTGTAAACATGAATTTGTTTGGAACAATTTCTAGGAACTATTTCAGGTCTCAAGTTAGAAGACCACAATCAACCTATAGGAATAAAACCTTCTATAGGCTGAAGAAGTTTTCAGGTCTCAAGTTAGAAGACCATTTTTTTTTCTATAGGCTGAAGAAGTTTTCTGAAAAACTATTGAAGACAATACATACGAAATTAACGATTGATGATGAAGGAGAATGTATATTATTGAATATTATTAGCTAGGGTACAAGTTCAGATCAAAGGCTTGGTCATGATGTTAACCCGTATGCCATTAACATTAAAGGAAAGGTTTTCATTAACACATGTCAACCTTATTCTAGGCTTCATGTTCTATGGTTTTTAGTTGTTGACAGGAAACCTAATGGAATGTCAGCTGATCTTGTTGTGAAGTTTACCGATATATTTGATGTGTTCAACAACGAATCAAGCACTGCAATGATTAAGGAAGATATGACAGACAGATACAGGGTTTTAAGGCGGGGTTCTTACTGGCTTGCCCAGAAGGGTTCTAATTCAGGAGGTCAAGAAGAACAGTTTGTGAAGGAATATTTTAAGAAGACTGTTTTAGTTAAATACGGTGGGTCTACCACTGGAACCATTGACAATATTCATGAAAATGCATTGTATTTATGTGCGGCTAGTTCAGTTTCAGGAACATTATCTGTAATGACTATATAGTCAGAATGTTCTTTTATACCTGATTAATAAAGGGGTTGATTTATTTCATACATTTCCTGGTTGCCCAGTCAGAGAACCTGCTGTCATTAAATATAGCCGATTGGTAACTCTGATCTGGGTTACATAGTACAATACATAGAATCCCCCCAGATATCACTTGTTTTTTCCTATACTTTTCAGGAACAGTGAAATCCTTTTGACTACCTAACAACTCCTTCTTACACGGGAGAAATTGGAAAGGGATATCATCTATTACATTGTATAGTGCGTTAATATCGCAGGCCGAAAAATCAACCCCCCCCCACAGAAGTAATTATTGCGGCCCAAACTTCTAGCCCATGCTGTTTTCCCTGTTCTTGTTGGGCCTTCAATGATCATTGAGAGTGGGCGGTCTGGTTTCTGTTCTGGATCCCGTAGTCACGTCAATTGTGTCAGGCAAAGAATGGAGTAAATGAGCATGGGCTTGATCCATGAACAATTCTTCCAGTTGTTCATGGCCTATTTGGATGTCATATATGTCTTCAAAATGTAAAATTTGCAATCAAATCTCTACGTACCATTTGGATGTTATCTTCAGCCCATTGCGTAAGGTGCGGGGGAACGTTAAGGAAACTTGTCCATTTTGGGATGAATATAGCAGTTGGTTCTGGCCATCTAGCGGATGCCATGTAACACAGATTCCTGTAGTTTTTTGCATACGTGTATGGTTGTTCAGTGCACACTTTTGATAGGAAATCTGTCGAAGTAGACTCATTCATGATGGCTGACCATATTGAGTGTCTTGATTTTTTTGGGCTTCGTTGTGAATCCTTGAGTAACCCTCTTTCTTCAAAATGCCCTCATTTGACGATGTAATCCGCTACGTCTGCATCCCTTCGTGGTATTTGGCAGTTAGGGTGGTAGGAGGTAGATCTATTTGGATATGTAATGTCAAACTATTTTGGGTTTTTGGTAGAAAGTCTTTTTCGAGCTGCACCAGACAGTGCAGATGTGGTTCCCCATTTTGATGATTTTCCGTACAGACTCTGGCATAAGAAATATTAAATTCCTTAAGAAGGGTAAATAAGTAGTCTATGAGGAATAGTGGAATTAATGGGCAGTGTGGATATGTTAAAAAGACGGATTTGCCCTGAAGGCGGAATTGGTTTTTTTGTCGTGGCATGGAGAACTTCTATGCATGCTAGGCTTTGGTGAGAAGTGAGAACTTGCACCTCAGGTTCTCAATTGAGTGAGGTGAGAACCTGAGAACCTCAGTTTTCTATTTTTATAATTAGGGGGCCCGAATGACGTAAGCAAAACCTTATAATATTACAGGTTGCCCCATCTGGCCGACACGTGGCCCCCCACTAATAAAGTAAAATTCGATTATTCGTGCCTTTTCACTGTAGCCACTTTCGCTTTTTAACTTTATTAAAGTAACAATTGTATCTTTTGTTGGTTTATATAATCGGATTTATTTTTGTTTATTACTTGCATTTTCTGAGAAAAGCATTTGCAGTCCACATTAAAATCAAAATGGAGATTGGGTTAGGCGAAACGGTGTCAGGTGATTATGAGACTGATTGTACCGATATCAAATCGGGATCATCTGTTGAAACAGTTAAATTGATGTATCCTAGTTTAATTGACAGACATTAAATAAGATGAAGAACATGCCAGTGATGATCGACAGTTGTTTTTTGATGTACAGGCCTCAATGTCCAATGAATTCAGAAGGTTGTGTTAGGATTAGGGTATACGACAACATGTTATGCGATGGTTGATTATGAGTATACTATTTGAAAATTTGTAATAAGTAATGTATTGGTATTCTGAAAAAGCACTTATTTTGGGCAAACTTTTATTCTGAAAAAATCACACTTATTAAGGGACGGAGGGAGAATTTGAAACACACCGTTTCCAGATATTGAGTAATTATACGTAAATGATGTTTTCTTTTTTGAGGGTTAAATGATGCTTTCAACATGTGACTTTTAGAATAAATTATTAAACTCACATAGGTCAGACTAGGGGTGAACACGGATACGGATTATCCGAAAGCCGAACTGAACCAAGGTCATTTGGTTCAATTTGGTTCGGTTAATAACTATTTTCGGTTCGGTTTCGGTTAGTATTATAAAGAAACCGAAATTTTTGGTTCGGTTCGGTTAGTATTATAAAGAAACCGAAATTTTCGGTTCGGTTACGGATAACTCTCTAAATTATCCGTAATCGAACCGAATAAAAAACTGAACCGTTAACCGAAATTGAATAGAAAATTGTAACTGAAATGTCTATAATTAACTTGTATAACTAGATTTCATAGCCAAAATATTATAAGCGTCTACATATAACCGAACCGTTGACCGAACAATTTCTTAACCGAATTAAAAGTTCAAATAAAAACGAACTATTTATAACCGAAAAGAATTGTTATTTTTATTTCAATTTTCGGTTAACCGAACCAAACCAAACTGTATATTTCGGTCCGGTTCAATTCGGTTACCTAAAATAAACGGGTCGGTTTCGGTTTCGAATTTCAATTAACCGAAAATTTCGGTTCGGTTTCGGCAAGGCCATTAATAAACCATACCGAACCGAATCGTGTACACCCCTAGGTCAGACGTCATATCAGTGTAATAAAAAAATAAACATGAATGACAATTAAAACCTGCCGAGACTCGAGACACAGACCCCTCTAGATCTTGTCGTATTTGCGGCCGCAAGACATGGTTTTATGTCCCCGATTCTGGGCAACTCAGAAGTACAAAAACACATAAGAACACATTGTTTTTTTTAAACTAAAAGTCATAAAAGCTTAAACATGCCTACATTAAGAGCTTGTGTTTGGACTTGTTTATCCTTTTATCATTGTCTATCTTCTACACCATCTCGCATTTTTAGTGAGTTGATGATTCAAGAGTCACTAAGTGTATTATGTTACTGATGATACCCGACCTGAACCGCGCCACGTGTCATCTTTAGGGGTGCTTAACAAGTTACCGCCCCTTGGGTTTAGGGCTTTAAGGGCCATGCGCCCCAAAGTCCGATCAGAGGGCTGATCATCTACCACGGAAGATCGGTCTGAGCTCCTCCTCCAGCCACCGCATGACGGTTAAGGCCTGGCGAGGAGGAGCTGCCCAGTTCGTCCGTATTGGTTCTGGGGGCTGAGCGTGAAACATTACGAACAGCTCCGCTGTTATTCCACGTTGGGGATAGCCACTTATGGAAAGAATCCTCAGTCATAAAGGCTCCAATCTCGGCATTAAATATGTCTATATCTCTGATTTTAGGAATGAACTCGTGTTTATCCTTAGGGATTAATTATTTATTATAATACTTTCTCAACAAGTAATAGAGGTGAAATATCGCCTATATAAGCAACCTTAAGGAAATACCGATGACTTGATTCCAATTTGATTATTGGATACGTAGGCAACTCTCAAAAATATTCTGAGAGCTCAGTCCAAACAAATATAACGACTCGTCCCTCTTTTGCACAAATTAGGGTTTCTTGGGTTTTCGATCGTTGTCACATAGAAGATTTACCCGCATCAACTAATAGACGATTTCTAGCATCGTCAATTGGCGTTAGAAGGAGGGTCTTCTACTGATAATCGATCCCACAAGCCAGGATCCCTACAGACGTTATGGCACCACCAAAGAACTCTGCAAAGAAAAACGTAGATCCAACTCAACAGGGAGGAGCTGTAGCCACGCAAGGAGACACTCAAGATGCAGCGGCCCAGAAAAGGGCAGATATTGCTGGAGATCAACTAGATCCAGTACTCTAGGACCCGAATAATCAGGCATTGGTTGATGCCCTGAAAAACCTAGACAATACTACCATCAAGATTATTCTGGATGAGACCCTTAAAGGAAGGGATCCTCCGGAGAAGCCAGAGACAAATCTCCAGCAACAGGCCCCTAGTAAACCAGAGATCGTGGAGTCAAGCGCCCACACAGAGTATGGAGCTACGCGTCACTTGAATGAGACGGCCAAGGCCGAACTGGATACTCCGCTCGGAAGACGATCAAATAGCTATCTGATCTGTGCGTCGCCTTTCACTGAGCATATAGACAACTATCCCCATCCAGCTGGGTTTAAGATTCCCAAGATCAATGCATATGATGGATCCAAGGATCCTCATGACCACATGCATCAGTTCATCTCCCACATGAACTTGTACAACACGTCAGATGAGATGAAGTGCAAAGCCTTCCCCGCACTCCTAACAGGAAGGGCCAGAGAATGGTTCAACAAGATTCCTCCTAGATCGATCTCAGATTTTGGAACTTTGACCCGAAAGTTCGTTCATGCCTTCATTGCGGCGCGCCCATTCCAAAGAAATCAAACCCATCTGTTGACGTTAAAACAAAAACACGATGAGTCCGTACTACGATTCATAAAGCGCTTCAATGAAGAGGCCGCACAAGTGCAAGATGCAGATGATAGGTTGTTGGTCACCTCTTTCGTGGCAGGTCTGCGAGAGGGACGGCTACATGCCAAGCTTAACAGCAAGCTCCCACACACAATGGAAGAATATCTGGACGTCGCGTACAAGTATTGCCAGGGGGAAGAAGCGAATAGACTCAAAAGAGAACTGGAAAAAGGTGAAAATAAGAGAAATAAGCATGAAGATAGATCGGATAAGAAAAGAAAGTCGGTTTGGGATCGGGTAACTGCGCCCATCTCTGATCGGCTTGGGAAGAAAGGAGCTCTGCAGGACAGAGATTTCATTTCGTTGAATAGGCCTCGTGAACAAGTCCTAGCAATCATGCAAAGAAAGGGCATTGCTAGGACCCCACCCCCGATGCAAGGACCTAGAGAGAACAGGAACCAGAGCAAGTATTGCAAGTATCACCAAGATGTAGGACATGACTCAGAATAGTGCAAAGATCTAATCCAGGACATCGATGCAGCGATAATGGAAGGAAAACTTGATGAGGTCGTAGATCGGTCTCAGCAGGCCGAACCAAAGGGACGATGAGATTTTAAGCGCCGGAATAACAGCGATAGAGAACAGCGAGACGAGCACAAGGGGAGAAGAGATCGTTCTCCAGACCCTGAGGGACACGCAGATAACCGCCCTGTGAACACGATCAATACGATCTCAGGGGGACCGAACAGCTTAAAGGTATCAGAAGAAGGAAACAGTAGATCTACGGCTCATACTTCCACGAACAAGAGGCAAAGGATGTCAGGAGAGGTAGTGTATGGTCCGAGAGATTCCCTATCATTGGTAGTCAACAACGAAGGATTGGTGATAGAGGCTGTAGTTAGCAAGAACCGGATAAAGAGAATATGTGTGGACACTGGCAGTGCCGTGAATGTCCTTTACTATAATGTCTTCAGAGCGATGAAACTGAAGGACGCCGACCTGACTCCTGTGTCAACACCTTTGTTCGGCTTTGCAGGACCTCCAGTTCATCCGCTGGGAGTAATCAAACTGCTCACCACTTTTGGAGAAGGAACCAGGGGCAGGACCCTAATGGTAGATTATGTGGTAGTAAAGGCACCATCGGCATACAACGTGATCATGGGAAGACCAGCCCTTATTGATCTCCGGGCTGTTGTCTCACCTGCTCATGTTAGCATGAAAATCCCCACCGAGGAATGATCGATAGAGATCAGAGGAGATGTGGAAACAGCCAGGAGCTGTTACACTGCAACGGTAAATGGGAAAATGGTCCAGCAAGTCAGTATTAAAGAACTAATACCTGATGACGAAGAGAACTGGTCTTCTGAGGACCCGACACAGGCTGTTCGTTTATAGGACGAATATGAAGATTCAACAGTTAGCATTGGGGCATGGATTCCCTCCCCACACAAAGAATCATTGGTAGAAATTTTGGGGGAGTTTAGAGACGTGTTCGCTTGGAGAGCAGAAGATATGCCAGGACTGTCTCCCGACCTGGCGGTACATAAGTTAAAGGTAGATCCGAACAGGAAGCCTGTTCGGCAGAAGAAAAGACACTTCGCCCCTGAGCGCATTGAGGCGATCAAGCAAGAGGTAACGAAGCTATTGCAGGCAAACATAGTCAAGGAAGTAATATATCCTGAATGGTTAGCCAACCCTGTGCTAGTCAAGGAACTAGATGGGAGCTGAAGGATGCGTGTAGATTTCAGAGATCTGAATAAGGCGTGTCCAAAGGACTGTTACGCCCTACCCAAGATAGACGGATTGGTGGACTCAACGGTAGGATACGAAGTATTTGCATTTTTAGATGCATATAGAGGATATCACTGGATCGTGATGGATCCGGAAGATGCGGAGAAGACTGCTTTCATAACAGAATTTGGGACGTATTGCTACGTCACTATGCCTTTTGGACTAAAGAATGCGGGAGCAACAAATCAAAGGGCTGTTAACTCAATTTTTGACCATCAGATAGGAAGGAGTATGGAGGTATACGTGGATGACCTCCTGATCAAGAGCAGGGCTCTTGACCAATATTTGAGCGATGTAAGAGAAGTCTTCGGAGTTCTAAGGGAAACTCATATGAAGCTCAACCCAAGGAAGTGCACGTTTGGGGTCAGATCAGGGAAGTTCCTAGGATATATGATATCCAGAGATGGAATCAGAGCGAACCCGGATAAGATCGAAGCACTAAAGACCATGTCTCCACCAAAAAGCGTCAAGGAGGTTCAGCGTCTGACAGGACGAATAGCAGCCCTGAACAGATTTTTATCAAGATCAGCACAACGCGCTTTACCTTTCTTCAAAATTTTACGGAGAGCTAATCATTTTCACTGTGATGATCAAAGCCAGACCGCATTTGACGAACTGAAGACATACTTAGCTGAATTGCCCACCTTGACAGCTCATCAGGAAGGAGAACCGCTGTTCGTCTATTTGGCTGTGTGTGAAGAAGCATTGAGCGCAGTACTGGTAAAAGAACAAAGTGGGCAACATATACCCGTTTTCTTTGTAAGCAAAGCCCTTCATGGACCGAAGTCAGATATTCAAACGCGGAGAAACTAGCATTGGCATTGGTACATGCCTCAAGGAAGTTGAGACCTTACTTTCAGGCCCATCCCATTACTGTGATCACCGATCAACCGCTACGGCAAGTATTGGTACGACCAGAAACCTCAGGGAGGTTGGCGAAATAGGTTGTCGAACTGGCAGAATACGACATTGATTTCAGACCTCGAACTGCGATCAAAGCACAGGCCTTAGCGGATTTTTTGGCCGAAGGAATATCAATTCGCCTAGAGGATGACCATGGGAAGCAAGAGGTACATAGATGGAACTTATATGTTGATTGAGCATCAAGTAAAGATGGGGCAGGATCAGGTCTCTTGCTAGTCAGCCCTAAAGGGGAGGAATTCCCCTACGCTCTAAGGTTTGATTTCAAGGCTACAAATAATGAAGCTGAGTACGAAGCTTTAATTACGGGACTTAAGTTGGAAAATAAGCTCGGGGCAGACGACCTGCAGGTGTACAGTGATTCCCAGCTCGTGGTAAATCATATAAACGGAGGATACGAGTGTTGGAAAGGTGTCCTAAACCCAATCGGGTTGGACCGGATCCGACCGGGTCGGGTCATTTGCAGTCTATTTAGTTCATGTAATAACTTTATTATGATTAATAAAAGCACTTATGTTGTTGTATATATTGTTTATCTTCATATTGTTTGTTGTATATATATAGTAACGTCCCTAGTATCGATCTGTGATAGAGAAATCATGATAGTGATTATGGTTGATGAGATCTCTAATCACTATAACAAGGTTGGTACTTAAATGTGTCTAGTCTTATATATATTATCAAATGGGACATTGATAGTATAATCGACTAGCATGTATTGGATGTCTTCTATCTTTTAGAAGATAGGGATAGATCTCGTCTATCGAAGTGTAGGGACACTTGGGTATGCGTGGGCGTGTATTAGAGAATGCGACGTTAGGGACCGACTCCACTTACATTAAGTGTCACACTATGTGGCGGTTGTGTAATTATCCTTTTGACCGGAGTCTTCATGGCATCACGGTGTGGATTGTCATGCTTTGACACTATTGAGATTTCTCCTAACCACGGGGCGATCATGCGGTAGTGATTGGGTATGATATTGAAGCATGCGGAGTATACATGATTGTCGTCCGGGAATCGCGTATCCTATGTTTGGGATCGAATATCCGAAATGGCCTTCTTATAAGGAATGTCTAGCTCTCGAGAATCTTTGCAAAGTGGGAGTAAATGTGTTATTCCAAGAGAGCATGATATCCAGATTATAAGATACGATCGTCAATGTATTGACACTCGAGATACGATCGTATGGATATTGTTACAAATGATAGGATTGTAAGTTACACGATAATCGCTTCACATGAAAGGTAGTAGTCATTGCTTTTGACTCTTCCGATGATTGGGGGTCACGGTGTGTTGCTAGACGCTATCCCGTGATCGTTAGGTATGAAGGGCATTTTAGTAAATTGCACTTTGTGTCTACGGCCAACATATTCGGAAGCCTATTGGGTCACACACATATGAACATCGAGTCGGATTAAAATGCGGTTATAGTTGATAACCAAATAAGGAAAGTTTATCTCTAGACTATAAAGGTTATAGTGGTAAATTAATATGGTGGTATTTATTTATTATGCATAAATAAAATACAAGATATTAATTATGTATAAATTAGATTAATTAAAGAATATTCCGGAAGCCAATTTATTGGCATATGGGGCGCCACTTTTGAGTGTATAAGATACACTTGGATTGTGCACTTTAATTAATAAGATTACCATAATATTAATATAAGATATTAATTGATTTTGAAAAAAAATAGATTTATGGTAATAAGATAATTATAATCAATATAGGATATTGGCAAAATAAATTATAATTAAAGAGATAAATCAATCTAGTTGATTTTCCTTATTTTATTGGAAAAAGGTTTTCTTCTCCTACACACCTTTGGGGCGCCACCTTCTACTATATATAGGAGGTGGGTGTCAAGCTCTTTTGTACAACACAATTGCAAGAGTTCATAATTCTTGTGTAAAATAGAGAGCCTTCCATAGTGAGTTTGTGAGGGAAGAAAAGGTCCGGTCTAGCAGCTGGAGTTTTTCCGATAGCAACCAAGGAGGATTCCGGCGAGGGGTTCGTGTGGATTAGCGATAGAGGCCGGACGCGTGGAAGGCTTGCGCATTGAACTACGCTCCGTTGGCGGTCAAAGCGACGATCTTATAGATCATCTGAGGTATAACCGTCAAACTACTTAACGTGTTTATTGCATTAAACGAAGAACGATCTAGAAAAGGAAATCAAAATTTTAAATTCCGCTGTGTTAAACTAGTGATTTCCTAACAACGAGGCTAAGGAAGAACCTATGAAGAGGTATTTAGCAACAGCTAAGATTCTCTTAGAAAAGTTTCGACAGGTCCAGGTTGACCAAATACCACGAACTGAGAATATGAGGGCAGATGCCTTGTCCAAATTGGCCTCAAACTTCTTATCAGAGAAGAAAGTATTGGTGGAGCTGTCGAAAGAGAGAAGCTACGAACAGCATGCTGTACAGCCGATCAGACAAGCCGGTACGTGGATGGATCCTATTGTGTTGTATCTTAGAGATAACATTCTCCCCCAAGACAAAGTTCAGGACAGGAAAACGAGGCTCTTAGCAGTTAGATACTCGTTGTTCGAAGGCGTACTTTACCGCAGGTCATATATTGCTCCATGGCTGAGGTGTGTAACTGAGGAAGAAGGGAACTACCTGCTCAGGGAAGTACACTTAGGCATTTGCGGAAATCATCAAGAAGCACGAACCCTTGCGAGGAAATGTAGGCTATTCGGTTACTATTGGCCAACAATGTTAGAAGATGCCAGGGAGTTGGTGGAGAAATGCAGATCATGTCAGGTACATGATAATTTGTCACATCATCCATCCCAAGACATGATTCTGATGGTGTCCCCCTGGCCATTTGACCAATGGGGGGTAGATCTGGTAGGGCCACTCCCCAGAGCCCCAGGCAATGTCAAATTCCTGATCGTAGCAATTGATTATTTCACCAAGTGGGTCGAGGCTGAACCACTGGCTACAATAACAGTAAGGCAGATACAGAAATTCATGTAGAAGAACATAGTGTGCATGTACGGAATACCAAAAACTTTGGTCTCAGACAATGGAACTCAGTTCGAAGATAGGGTTGTCAGAGAATGGTGCAATGATTTACACATCACTCAACACTTCACTTCAGTTGGTTATCCCCAAGCTAATGGACAGGTCGAACAGACCAACAGACAGATCAAGGCAGGGCTGAAAAAACGCCTAGAGGAAGAAAAAGAGAATTTGACAGATCACTTGCCTAACATCTTATGGGCGTACAGAACTACACCCAACTCGGCCACAGGAGAGACCCCTTTCAGCCTAGCCTATGGCTGCGAGTCGGTGATCCCGGCCGAGATCGGCCTACTATCACCAAGAACTGCGCTCTACTCAACAGATCAGCAGGTAGCTGAGCTTAGACACTCCAAAGACGACCTGGAAGAGGCTCGCAACATAGCCTTCATAAGGATGGCCAAGTACAAACAGCGAATTTCTCAGTACTACAATTCTCGAGTTAAACACTCATACTTTAAAGAAGGGGATCTGGTGCTCAGGAAGAATGAGGTGAGCAAACAACTGCCCTAAGGGAAACTTGATCCGAACTAGGAAGGACCGTACAAAGTGGTCAAGGTACATGATAAAGGGGCGTATCAACTAGCTGATGCAAATGGCAAAACTGTGCCCCGCAGCTGGAATGCCTCTAACTTGAGGAAGTTTTATGTCTAGGACAGGTTCCAGACTAGTTTTTTCATTGTTAATTTTGAATTATCAATAAGGTGTATTCAGACATCGAATATTTAATAAATGTTTCATTGCTATATGTGTTATCATTATGTTACTTGATCATAACTAAGCTGCAGGTCGGCTTTAGGAAATTTGCCAAGGCAAATCGAAAAAGTCTGCAGGACAGACCCAACGAACTGATCCGCAGGTCGGACTCAGTAGAAGAACTGAACCGTAGGTCGGTCTCAGAAGAGAAATTTGCCAAGGCAAATCGAGAAAGTCTGCAAGACAGACCCAACGAACTGATCCGCAGGTCGGACTCAGTAGAAGAACTGAACCGTAGGTCGGTCTCAGAAGAGAAATTTGCCAAGGAAAATCGAAAGTCTACAGGACAGACCCAACGAACTGATCCGCAGGTCGGACTCAGTAGAAGAACTGATCCGCAGGTCGGTCTCAGAAGAGAAATTTGCCAAGGCAAATAGAGAAAGTCAGCAGGACAGACCCAACGAACTGATCCGCAGGTCGGACTCAGTATAAGAACTGAACCGCAGGTCGGTCTCAGAAGAGAAATTTGCCAAAGCAAATCGAAAGTCTGCAGCACAGACCCAATGAACTGATCCGTAGGTCGGACTCAGAAAATAAATTTGCCAAGGCAAATCGAAAAAGTCTGCAGAACAGACCCAACGAACTGATCCGCAGGTCGGACTCAGTATAAGAAATTTGCCAAGGCAAATAAAAAAATAAAAATAAATAAATAAATAAATTGGGACGATCAGCGCTTTCCATAATACTTGGAAAGTTGAATAATCAAACTTTCCAAGTCTGCAGGACAGACGAGTCTGCAGGACAGACGATCAGCGCATATGTCGAAGTACATCGTTCGAAAAGCAAGGCGTTGTAAATGATGTACTTCAGGGGGGGGGGGTAAAAGACTAAGCTATGCCTAAAACAAAAGCAAATGCAAAACCATAGTAATGACAAAGAAAGGCTGAACGCCAATGATGAAAATATTACAGAACAAGTGCCAAAAATCTAAAATTGTCAAGAGCAAAGAGTAACGAAAGTTGGGAAATATTGCAAAGTTTCAACAAAATAACAAAAGTATAGTTCTTAAAGATTTGCATTTGTTTCTTGTTGTTGATCAGAAGGAGTGCCGGTGCGCTGAGCTGACGAGGTGCTGGTCTGACGGGTCGCAGGACGGCGGCCGTATTTCTCTGCCAAATCCTCACCAGCTTGAAATTCCCCAAGTCTGGCCTGGTACAGCTCGTTGCCACCTAGTTTACAAAGCCTGCCATGGGGAAGGTCTGAAATAACCAGCTCAAGACACTGCTTTTTGGCCTGGTTGACCCCCAGAGTATACCCATGGCTCAAAATAGGGCCAAGTAAAACCTTCAAAGCCGCAGTAAAGTGATCCAAGCTCTTATACTCATGAATAGCCTGAGCGATTCGCTCAGGCATGGCAGTTTCCAACACCTCATGATCAGCTCGAAGTTTCACCAGCACCTCATCGCGAGCAGCACCAGAAGCTCACAACTCATTCAGCTCGGCCTGTTGGGCATGCATAACCTTTTCCAGATCAGTGATCTGGGCATCTTTGGACAAGGACTCTTCATTGTGTTTATTGCGTCTGGCAGAAAGGTCAGAGATTCGTTTCTCCAAAGAAGCCTTCTGGGTAGAGAAATCATTGAGGCGATGGAGAACCTCCTTCCCAGCCTTAACAACCTGTAAATAACAAATGCGAGGCAAACAAAGTCAGTACGGTCCAAACACAACGAACAGAGATCGAAAGGAAGCAACTTACAATGGATGTTAGATCCATATCTGGCAGCTCAATTAGGAACTCAGCCGATGAACCTGATGTCCCCTCAGAAGCCTCGTGGCCAGATCTAGGCCTCTTTCGACCAGACCGAGAGCGTTGACGAGCCTGATCACCCGTATCAGAAATGTCAAGGATGACCAGACTATCTTCCCCTTGTTCAACCTGCCGTGTGCCGGAGGCCAAGTGGCCCTCTCGCTGATCCTCAGTAAGGGAGACCTCAGGGTTAGCCTCCGGATCGGCCAGTTCAGGCTCTGGCTCAGCCTCACCCCTTAGAATTTCCAGGTTTTTTTGGGGCTCCTCCTGTATGGGCACATCTGTTTTTTCCCCAAATTCCTGATCGAAGATGTCAGCAACATCGGCCACTGAAAACAGGGAGAGTGTCAGCAAGTCAAAGAAGAAAAAATAGTAAAGTAAAACAAGTGCATAAGGTAAAAAGAATGTCAAAGGAAAAGTTCCTACGATGATTGTACTCTTCCTGAGTAAGCCTCAGATAAGGCTCTAGACCAGAATCAGACAGACGAGCAGCCTCTATCAGTGCGGCAGGCCAGTGCTCAAAATCGAGAAGTATACGGGCGTCAGCAATGTCGTTCAGCAGGCGCTCACCGACTGTAGTAGGACACACATCAGGAGCGAGCTGGAGTATGTTCCATCCAGCCAGTTCAGGATGTCCGTCGTGACAAATGAAGAAGAAGTGATGCTTCCACTCGTGAATCGAAGACTTCCCTTTGTTCAAGATTGTGACAAGCCTACGATGGTCAGTTCGGCATGGGAAATAATACCACCCGCTGTGATTCCTAACTTTTTTTGTGTTGGTAGAATGTCCTGAAAAGGTCCACCGAGAACTCCGTATCCATCAGCCTACAGAAGATTGCAAAACCTATAATTGCCCTAACTCCGTTAGGGGCAATTTGAGCAGAGCTCAAGTTGTAATGCCTCAGTACGTCTAGGAAGGCGGGGCAGAATGGGGTCCTCAGACCAGCCACAAAATGCTCTCTGTACACGGTACAGTACCCCTCTGGGGGCTGATGAGCATACAAGTGGACACCACCAGGAAGTTGAGGGGCATAGTGGTCCAAGTTAATATTATATGTGGCACACGTCTCCAGGAAGGCCTCCTGGGTAAGTTTGGATCTAACTGCAAAACAACTTATTGTGGTCATCGCAGTCATGTGGGCTCTAAGACACTGGTACATGGAGGTAAACCCAAATGGGGAGTGATACTTAGGTCTAGTTGAGGGTTGATCTGTAATGATCTGCTCGGTATTATCGCGAGCAACGATTGTGTTTAGCGCATGAATATCTATTGGGCCACCAAATTGAATGAACGGTTGGGTGACCTCAGTTTCGGATTCGGAATGGGACTCAAACTCCCTATCAATAGAGCTGCTCGATGCAGTGCTCGCCCTCATAAACCAGAAAAAGCAGAGAAGAAAGGGAAAATAAAGGATAAATAACAAGTAGGGAAATATGCTTACTTGGAATGCAGAGGATCTTGGAGAAAAATCTTTGATTTAATAGAGAGAAAGAGAAGAGGAGAAGTTTAATGTGAAAGGACGGGTTTATAACCTCCCCCCTAACATTCAAGCGACGTCAGTTATGAAAAGGAGTGAAAAACGCCTCGTGTGCCGCATATGCAATGATGGCTAGTTTAATAGGCTGCCAAGTGGCAGTTGGAGGTTTCAAAACGCGTGATCGGGTAGGGGTCGGCCGAACCACCAAATAGAGCAGATCTGACCAACTAAGAAGTTTAGCCAGATCTGGGGGGCTTATGATGATACCCGACCCGAACCGCGCCACGTGTCACCTTTAGGGGTGCTTAACAAGTTACCGCCCCTTGGGTTTAGGGCTTTAAGGGCCATGCGCCCCAAAGGCCGATCAGAGGGCTGATCATCTACCACGGAAGATCGGTCTGAGCTCCTCCTCCAGTCACCGCAGGACGGTTAAGGCCTGGCGAGAGGAGGAGCCGCCGATTCGTCCAGATTGGTTCTGGGCCGGCGTGAAACATTACGAACAGCTCCGCTGTTATTCCACGTTGGGGATAGCCACTTATGGAAAGAATCATCAGTCATAAAGACTCCAATCTCGGCATTAAATATGTCTATATCTCTGATTTTAGGGATTAAGTCATGTTTATCCTTAGGGATTAATTATTAATTATAATACTTTTCTCAACAAGTAATAGATGTGAAATATCGCCTATATAAGCAACCCTAAGGAACTACGGATGACTTGATTCCAATTTGACTATTGGATACGTAGGCAACTCTCAGAAATATTCTGAGAGCTCAGTCCAAACCAATTTAACGACTCGTCCCTCTTTTGCACAAATTAGGGTTTCTTGGGTTTTCGATCGTTGTCACATATAAGATTTATCCGCATCAACTAATAGACGATTTCCATTTCAATCGCCGATTACCTTCGTTAGTATATTGTAATTTGTATCCAACCTAATATTTCAGATATTTTGAAAGCACATAGATTATTTGATGTTGTATTATTTGCGTTGTAGTGTTGCTTAGTTGCAATGTTAATAAAATGATTATGAATTGAGTGTGTAGGTTTAGATGCAAATGATTGGGCTTACTCATTTGTCGCTAGTATCATTTTACTTCACACCAATTAATTGTTCATTTACCATCATTAAATTGTTTTTGTTATTAAAGATTTTATCATGCATAAAGGTAAGCATTTTTTGATTTAAGATGTAAAATGTAATCAAATTATTTTCAGTTACTTGTTTCAACTTTATATTTCAGGCTTAAATTTAAGAAACGGCCTCTTAATTACACATAAATAAAATGATTATGAATTGAGTAGCAAATGATTGGGCTTACTCGTCTGTCAATAATATGATTTTATTTCGCACCAATTGTTCATTTGCTGTCATTAAACTACTCTTGTTTTTACAGATTTTATAGCCGATAAATATCATTAAATGCTGTACGTGTTTGTGCACGGCATTTCTTTATGTAATATTCCGATTTTCGGGAAATTGCAGACGTGGCATTTTGCGAAAACGAAATATTATTATTGCTTTTCTTTTATTGGAGTTAAGTGTTGTATTAATTATATATGTATAATTTTCGAAATATGTATATAATTAAAGGGAATTTCTGATTTTTGGTAATTAGGGATAAATAAGGAAAAGGAATTAATTTAGAAATTGGTATTTAAGGAAAATTAACACACATTAATCCCATAACCTAGACTAAATCAGAAAATCAGTTTCACGCTCTCATCTCTGCCCAATTTGGAGAAGAGAAAAAGGGCTAGAAGAGTTCTTCAATTATCTAAAGAGGTGTTGAACTGTTTTCAGATCGGACTAGAGATTTGGAATCGTCGTGAGAAGAGCACCGTTTGGCTATCAGTTCGTGGGAAGTGCAGCAGACTTTTCAAGGCTGTTTGTCTCAGTTTTTCGCTGCAAATAGGTAAGAGACTCTTCCTATGATCTCAATTATCGTTTATAGGGTTTAGATCATGTTTTAAGGAGCTTTAATGCTAGAAAGATGCGTTTTTCGTTGATCAAAGGATCATAGATGCTATGGTACGATTAGATATGTTTTTCTATGATTTACTGTGTTAAATTTGTTGTGAATTGGGTTAGAAACAGATTAGAAATCGTTAAGGATCGAAAAATCAGGTTTAGGGCATTCTGCGTTGAATGCGTACGCATTGCCTATCAATGCACACGCATTCATGCAGTAAGCAGCAGGTTTGGCTTCTGGTTTTTGGATGCGTACGCATTAATAAGAATGCATACGCATTGTTCAAACAAAGAGTTTTAGTTTAGGTTCTGGTCAAGTAATGCGTATGCATTGTTTGGACAGACGATTCAAAGAGTTTTTAGAAGCGAGGAATGCGTTAGCATTCCAAATAATCTTACACGCATTGCCCCCAGTTTGTGCATAAATGATGTTTAAGCTATGTCTTTCAGTTTTAAACCCTTATTCATGATATGTTAACATTGTATAAATATAAACAAGCCTGAATTGAGCTTCTGATTCGTTTAGTTAAAACACCGAATGTACTATTAAAGGGAGTTGAAGTTCGGATCTGTCGGAAGAGCATGATAGGCTTGTGCTTTGATGGATTAGTATTCATCAATGTCTGTGTATTTGCTAGGCCTTGTTAATGTCTAGTGTTCTAGGAAGAGAGTAGTAAATGGTGAGGGAGATTAATTGAAAACACATAGGTGGTTAGTTAATCATTTTAATAAAATACGTACTTGACTAGTAAAAGATTAAACAACATGTCTCTCTTGGATAGGCACCAGTCTATATCGCGATGTGTGTGCTATCTCTGAAGGTGGAAGAACTCCGTAGGTCAAAAAAACCCTAAGTACGGAGGGACTCCACTGAGATGCGCATACCATCGGAGTCTACCTATTCCAGGCTTCGTGGATATTGGTGTGATCCACTAATATGTTGCAATCGATATCTCCTGGTGGATATACATCAGGCGTAGTGCCTTTGAGTGCGGTTGTAACATAGATAATTTAAGTAGAAACGTTTAGTCAATTCATGTTGATGGACATGAAATGAACCCCAGATTGAGTCGGTCACACATAAGCAACTAAACTTTTAAATATCTTTTCTTTATAAATTGTAATTGTTGTCATAGCTTCTCTTTCTTATTAAGTACGTTGTACTTACCTCAAATGCATGTTTTCTATGTGTTTGGGGTGAGAAGGTGAACAGGTTGATCAGGGTTACGAGGATGAGTTCGATGACGACGTTTGACGATGCCTCATTGAAGACTTTTCGTTTATTTATTTTGTTATTCATTATTAAACTATGTTAGTACTTTTTGGGTTAGACTTTTGGTCTTTCGAGATTTGTCATACGTTTCTTTGGATTTTGTACTTTCTTTGAATGTAATAAAGTTACATTTCCATCTTTAGATGTTGTTCCCCATTCTTGGATGTTTGGAAATTTTATACCCGAGTCTTTTGCTTCCGTTTGCTTTTAATTGATATGACGTAGTAGAGGCTTATGTATGAAATGAATTTTTTTTTATTTTATACGTGCCGAACGTTCCTTTTCCGGATAAGGACACGGTGTCTGGGAACGGGGCGTTACAGTTGGTATCAGAGAGAAGCATCTTTTAGGCTTCCTTTTTAAGATAAATTTCTTTAGATCTTTTAGTAACGTTCTGGTTTTCTTTGATCATCAGGATGGTGTTCACGAGAACTGGAGCGGGTGTAGAGACTTCTGGAGTTCGTCGGGAAAGTCCAACGCCGGTAGAAGGAGGCGGTTTCGTGAGGCAGAATCCTTCACCTCACCCGAGCTACTCTCCACCACCTCATACTGCGATACCTACACCAAGATCCCAGCAGAACTTGTCACCGAGACCTCGTCAGAATCTTCCACCACAACCACCAAAGTACAATTATATCTATGGAGAACCTGGACAAGCACCTACCCGTGTCACTATAGTAGGTGACATCCCACCGATCAGTTTACCACCAGTGACTAGCATTTATCCTCCGCCGGTGAGTGTTTACCGCCAGTGAGTCACCCCTCTCCACCAGTTTACCATCACCAACAGCAGCAGACCTTCTATCCACCTCCTGTAGGTCATACTCCTCGACCTACTGTGCCCTCTTCGCCACGGTTAGACCACCAGCAAGGTTTTGGTTACCCACCCTTCGGTTTACAGCAACCTCAGCCAACCCCACAGCACCAGCAGAATTACTATTAGGGATACTACTCTTTACGGCCTGAGCTTCAAGTGAATCCAATTTACCCTCAGCAACAACAATACCAGCAGCAAGTACCTTTTGGTTACCCTCCAGTTTACCCACCAGTTATACCAGCATTTGAGCATGCACCAACTGTGGATTGGTATACAAAATTGAGAAGGAATCGGGTTGAAAACTTCCATGGGAATGTGGAGCATTTAAAGGCTGAAGAATGGCTGAGAGGGTTTGAGAAGGCTTGCAGGAATATACATGTTCCTGAAACAGAGATGGCACAGCTGGCAGTCAGCTTCCTTTTAGGTACAGATGAAGCTTGGATTGACGCTATACAAAGTAGCAATGGCAAGATAACAGATTGGGAAGCTTTCAAAGCTATGTTTTACAACGAGTACTTCTCGGCAATGGTACAAGCAGATAAGGCAAGTCAGTTTTTGAAGCTCAAGCAGGGTATCTACATGACGGTATCTCAGTATACTGACGTGGCCTTTTCTAGTGCTAATACCAGTCCTTAACCGACAGTGTATCGGGTCAAACTGTAGTGCTAGTATGGTGAGTCAGAGTATCGTATCCTCAGGGAACTTTGTAATTCTTCTAAGTGTGGTTAAACACCAAAGAGCTTTTATTAACTCGATCTAAACCGCAATTTTATAACACAGATAACTAATAACTTACTTAAAATAAAATAAATGCATAAATTAAAATTTATTCTAATATAATATATATAGATATATAAATATATATAGATGTGCATAAGTTGCAAAGTATATATATAGATATAAATATATAGATGCCAAATATATTATTAGAGAACTAGCCAAAGTTTATATAATTGATTTATACGATCTTTTCAATTGAATGGAATGTGCTCGATCTTTAGGTTCAATTGAGTAAATGAAACGGTGTACTCTAAGGTTAACAATTCGTCCTCACATTAGTGTGTGAAATTGTCATATGTCCATTGTCATCGGTCCAAATCCACAATCATTCGGTTTTTCGAACGAGTCCCGAGTGCGATTCTACCTTTGAATAAAAAGGAGTCATTCCGTTCGTCAAACGGTCAATTTTATTTAAAGGCTCCGGTTGTCAAGGCCGGCCGATTCAACTTTCCGGTTTAAGTTTCAATTAACTGATGATTTAACATTATTACGATCTTGAGTACAAGTTTTAATAAGATTTATCTTTTAGGACAAATCTGCCCCCGAATAGGAAACTGGATTCCGTTGTCACGTTTTCACTCGGCCAATTTTACCCTCCGGTTTTTCTATTAACGAGTTCATAACTTAATTACGAGGCGTCAATTCATAATTAGATTATGAATTCTTTCAAGTCAAACTTTATCAATAGAAAAAGATTCAATTAGCTCAATTTTATTCAATTTTACTTAGACAACATTCCTTTACCGAAAAGATCGAAATAAAACGATTACATAACTTTGGCTAGTTATTAGATTTAGCCTACTAACATTATACGAAAATAAAAACAGACATAACAAACATAAATACTTTAGAAATTTTACCCGATTACAACGATTGGATCAGAAGATGTAATTTTCCGGATGCTACAACAACTTCAACAACATTGATCTTCTGATAATTTCTCGAGCATTATAACGATACTACTTTATTTATGGCATAAGGCCTATATACATACTACTACTACTAAAAAGAGGTAAAAGAAATATATTTGGTACCCTCTTCATGTGCCTCATGATCGCTTCTATTTATAGGCAATTTTTCCACTTGCGGATCGATCCGAAAGGGCCGGATCGATCCGGGAATAAAAAATATTATCCCAGGATATTCTCTGCAGGGCCACATGCTGGATAATCATTATGCCTCCTCGGATCGATCCGAGGTAAATCCGGATCGATCCGGATAGATTTTTTCTCAATCTTAATCCGAAACTTGATAAAATCATAACTTGAGCTCTGGATCTCCAAATGACATAATTCAAGATGCGTTGGAAAGCTCTTGAGGAGATCTATAACTTCCATGAAGACTTCTTTTTCAGAAAATGCCTTTTACTGGGCCATTTGTTCGTTGAAAATATAACTTGATACGGCGTCACGAACCACTGATCCACTTGAACTTTAAATCTCGTGGCACTTCCTTTATTCCTTCAAAAGATATGATTTTACTCCACAAAATGTCGTCACTCGGGGTCTTGGTTTACCTAAGGTCTGTAAAATACCAAAAATACCCACGTGAATCTGACACGACACTCCGGTTATTAACCCGGTACAAAATTTATAACTTTTTATCATTTTTTACTAGATTTTTATAATATTTAGATTTATTCATAGCTATTAATATTTTATAAGATTATCGTTATATTTTATTATATTTTATATAAAAAGAGTCGATAACGTATATAAAACATCGTAATTTTTATCATATAAATGTTATACATCATATACCAATAAGTTTAATGAGTTGGGAAGGTTCTACCCTGAATTAATGAAAGTGGAAGAGAGGAAGATGGCCCTTGATAGGAACCAACTTTACTGTACATTTCTATACAGTTTAACCCACGGTTATCATGTTTCTAGCATGTTTTCGGGTGAGTTTAGACCCGATCATGAGTGTAATGAGGTTTTCTTTGCACGGCGAGTAACTGTCGGTTTTTCCATAAACTCAGCCTACTTTTCACACTTTATACTCATTTCCCGAGCACCCATAGTTTGCAGGGTTATGCGTTTGCCTGTTGTTTCCATGTTTATGCGAGATTTGGGTGAGTCGGAAGCCCGGAAAGCGATTACCTATGAGATTAGGCGTGTCCGGGCGGCGAAACGGAAGGCTAAGTATGAAAAAGTGGAATTTTTGGAAGTCAAGGCACCTATCCGTACGGAAAAATCTCTGTCCCTACGGACAATCCTCAACCAGAATCAAAAAATTGAACAGAGATCTATCCGTACGGATAGGCATTTTATCCGTACGGACAGACTGATGCAGTAGAGATCCATCCGGACGGATGGAAACATATCCGTACGACACACACCTAGGAGCACAAACAGAAGACTTGATCAGATATATATCCGTACGGACAACTTTCCAGCCGTACGGACAACCTGGAGAATCAAGAACCAACTTTCCGTACGGCTGGAAAGTTGTCCGTACGGATATATCTTTGATCAAGTCTTCTGTTTGTGCTCCCAGGTGTGTGTCCGTACGGATATGTTTCCATCCGTCCGGATGGATCTCTACTGCATCAGTCTGTCCGTACGGATAGATATCTGTTCAATTGTTTGATTCTGGCTGAGGATTGTCCGTACGGACAGAGATTTGTCCGTACGGATAGGTGCCTTGACTTCCAAAAATTCCACTTTTTCATACTTAGCCTTCGTTTCGCCTTTAGGACATGTCTAATCTCATAGGTAATCGCTTTCCGCTCTCCGACTCACCCAAATCCTGCATAAACATGGAAACAACAGTAACGCATAACCCGCAAAACTACGGGTGCTCGGGAAATGTGTATAAAGTGCGAAAAGTAGGCCGAAGTTTACGGAAAAACCGGCGATTTTCGCCCGTGCAAAGAAAACCTCATTACACTCATGATTGGGTCTAAACTCACCCGAAAACATGCTAAAACATGATAACCGTGGGTTAAATCAGATATGTGTACGGTGAAAGTTAGTTCCTATCACCACCCCACACTTAGCCTTTACTCGCCCTCGAGTAAATCAGGCGATCAAACAATGCCAAGGAATCAACTTTACGGTACATGCATGCATTTCAAAATATCAAAGTAAAAGGGACTTAGACAAGTGAATGTAATACCTTGACTCCACAATATCACGAAACGGAGTGAGTGTGTGGTCAATGACGACGATTTATACTCAATACGGTTACCGGCTTGGAATACCGGATAAACGACTGCACACAATCCTGCCTTTCTTAGAGTCTCCACTAATCGAGGTCCACCAGGGCTAGAGATTCGGTCAGGTAGGACTTGAAAGGTTATAATGTTAGGCTCGGACGGGGGTTATCGAAAGATAATTTGGGACTGGAGAAAAGAAGGCACGAGTGAACCTAATCATTGCGTGTACTCCCTCAACTCGAACATAGAAAACCACCAAACTTCTTTCGAATTTCCATTAGAACAACATCCAAACTCAACATCATATTAGCTAATATGCATACTCCTTTTCCGGCTTTCTTTGGTTCGACTTTATTCACTTTTTTTTCTTTGTTCTATTTTACTTCTTTCTTTTGAACCAAAGGCTACATCGAAGATTTTCTCGAGCTCCTCCTCTTCTAGATGTTAGATCAAAACTCCCTCCTCATACCATTTCACATATCCTCTCCCACCCCACACTTGCCTTGTCAAGTGTGTCTGAAGGAAACAACTAAGTCTACTCGTAGGGTAGTCAAAAGGGATGTGACCAAATTATCGGCTCAGGGCTAGGAATTATAAGCTAAGTAACCAAAAACGGCTTAAATTTCGGACGGTGGTCAGACCGTTCCTATCAAGGCTTAGGAGGGTTTAGAGGGATAATGTTGGGATGTTGGCTTTTGGCTCTGGTCGCTTCAAAGAAATGCCTTTCCCGTCATCCCGAACCTACCCAGGGTGAATCCTTTCTATTTTGCCTCAAAACTAGGGGTACAGGTGTGTAAAGCAATCGTACTAAGTATAACCATTGTCAAACGTGTACTTAAAGTGTTTCGTATCGTGATAGAACGGACTCACTGCAAGACATTCACAAGGCTAAAAACCGTTTACTAACTCAATTGTGAAAAGCATGCATATATCGCGGTGTTAAAACCCTGGAAAAATTTAAAAGTGCCTAGAACTCACTCAAAACCGAGTAAAAACTAAGTTCATCACATAACAGCATAGTAAACTATGAAAAACATGCGAATAAGCTAAGTCGTCCCACCCCCCACTTTAGTGAAACACCGTCCTCGGTGTGTGAACGAAAAGGAAAAAGAGACTTAGCTTAGTGGCCCGGAAAAACGGCGTGTTCACGTCCCGTAACGGTCGTGAGGTAAAGCATCCCGAATCCCTACATAAAGAAGAACATATCCAAAACATACGTGCACGGGACATGGTCCACGTGCCATAGCAAGTAATAGGGGGGATTCTGGGGATAATCAAAATATTCGACCTCGTTACGTCAGAAAACTTGAAGAAGAGTAGTACGTGGATAACGTATCAAACATGATATATATAAAATCCAAAAAGCATCATCCATCCAATGAATAATCCAGAAAACAAGTCAAGAAGGCGAAAGTAGTGAAAAAAATAAAAGTGCCTTATGGCTTACAACCCAAGTAGCATCAAAGTGTTCACAAAACAAAAAACCTAGCCAAATCTAAAAGGATACTGTGACACCAACACCCTGATCTAAATAAAAACTAAGGACCGACTCGAAAGGAACAACATCGACTCTAAGCTCCAGTCTGGTCCTCGGGAGGAGGTGGTGTGGGCTCAGAAACAGAAGTAGTGGCAGTAGTAGCAGGGATCGCCTCTTGTGTGCTCGGGGTCTCTGTGAGATGCTCAGTAGTAGTAGTGGTAGCAGTGGCTGGGGCAGCCTGAGAAGGACCAGCACCCTCTCCAGAAGCGCTCGCGGCAGCTCTAAAGAATTCCTCGACTACATCCTCCTCTACGCATAACTCGATGGCTTCCTCGATGAAGGATGTGAACCGGTAAGCCTCGTCATCTACCTTAAGCTCGGGCATGTCCGGGATGTTCCTTCCGATCACCTGCAACCCTTCGGCTAACGCGTTCAGTTGAATCCGCTGCCTGTCTAGCATATTCCGCAGCCCATCCATCATCAAATACTGGGTGCGTGTCGGCAAGGGAACTGTGCGGACAAAATCAGACGACTGTGCAACAACTGGTTCTGCCTCAAGACCCTGAGCACCCTGCTCCTCATTGTTGAAATAGTGTCCTAAACCCAATCGGGTTGGACCGGATCCGACCGGGTCGGATCATTTCTACTATTTCTTTATGTTTATACATATATTAAATGGCTTTTATGTTGTCATATATATGTTCTTCTAAAGAACCAATTATGAATTGTTATATGATAACGTCCTTAGTATTAAAGCTGTGATAGAGAAACCATGATAGGCGATTATGGTTGATGAGATCTCTAATCACTTTAATAAGTTTGATACTTAAATGTCTCAGGTGATGTACTATTAAACAGGGCATTGATAGTATAAACAGACTAGCACGTATTAGATGTCTTCGTCTTTAGAAGGCGGGATAGATCTCGTCTATCGAAGTGTAGAGACACTTGGGTATGCGTGGGCGTGTATTAGAGAATGCGTGACGTTAGATGACCCCACTTACACGGATAAGTGTCACACTATGTGACGATTGTGTAATTATCCTTAAGACCGGAGTCTTCATGGCATCACGGTGTGGATTGTCATGCTTTGACACTATTGAGGTGTCCCCTAGCCACGGGGCGATCATGCGGTAGTGATCGGGTATGATACTGAAGCATGCGAAGTATATATGATTGGTCGTCCGGGAATCGCGTATCCTATGATTGGGGTCGAATATCCGAAATGGCCTTCTTATAAGGAATATCTTACCCTCATGAATCTTTGTAAAGTGGGAGTAAACGAGTTACTTCGAGAGAGCATGATATCCAGATTATAAGATACGGTCGTTGATGTTTTGACACTCGACTAACGACCATATGGATATTATTACAATGATAGGATTGTAAGTTACTGTGATAATCTGCTTTCACATGAAAGGTAGTAGTCATTGCATTTGACTCTTCCGATGATTGGGGTCACGGTGTGTTTCTAGACGCTATCCCGTGATCGTTAGGCATGAAGGGCATTTTAAGTAATTTGCACTTTGTGTCTACGGCCAACATATTCGAAGCCTATCGGGTCACACACATAAGAACATTTAGCCGGATTAAAATGTGGTTATAGTTGATGACCAAATAAGGAAAGTTTATCTCGTACTATAAAGGTTCTAGTGGTAAATTAATATGGTGGTATCTATTTATTATGAATAAATTAAATACAAGATATTAATAATATTATATTAATTGAAGAATATTCCGGATGCCAATTTATTGGCTAAGGTATATAATTTATTGTGTATAAGATACACTTTGGATTGTCTTGATTTAATTAATAATGTTACCAAATATATTAATATTAGATATTAATATTTATATATATACATATGCTTCCAGCGTGTGGTGCAATATGCATGTGCATAGTTGTTTCCATAATATATATATATATATAAATGGATTTATATGTGTAATATATATATGTGATATATACACATGTGTAAATTGATTTATGGTAATATAATAAAGATAGTCAATATTAGATATTGACAATATCTTGGGAATATTCAATATAAGATATTGACAATATCCTAGATTTATTTGATATAAGATATTATAATAAATGAGATAAATCAATCAATTATATTTTCCTTAATTTATTGGGAAAATGTTTTCTTCTCCTCCACTCTAGTTGGGGCGCCCCTCTCACTATAAATAAGAGGTGGGTGTCAAGCTCTTTTGTACAACACAATTCCAAGAACTAAGAGTTCTTGTGTAAAATAGAGAGCATCCTATAGAGAGTTAGAGATAGGGGAAAAGGGCCGGTCTAGCAACCGGAGTTTTCCAATAGCAATCCATGATGGGATTCCGGCGGGCTGTTCATGTGGACTAGCGGTAGAGGCCGAACACTTGGGCGGCTCTATGCAGAACTACTCTCCTTAGACGGTCAAAACGTCGATCTTTTAGATCAACCAAGGTAACCACCGTCTACTAACTCGTTTGTTTATTGCTTAAACGAAGTCGATCCTGGTTAAAAGGAAATAAAATTTTAAATTCCGCTGCGTTCCCGCGTAGATTTCCTAACACTCATCACCCTCAGCCTCGTGCTCAACATCCTCCTCGACAGGTGGTCCACCCGGTCCCGTCTCGGATTGCGGACTCAACAAAAGCGGCTTCTTCGTATGCCGCTCATCCAAATCATACTCTTTTACACCCGCCTTCAGACATAAACCATTGAGCAGATGGATACAAATAAGCTTGGCTCTCTGATCTTTCCGGTTCTTCGTAATCTCAGTATACAACAACCTCCCCACATCTATCGGGATGTCGAAATGAAGTGCATAAAGCACAGCCAAATCAAGCATGATGAACTTGTGGAAATTGTCCTTGGGTAGAAGGCGGTTCTGAACAAAATGGGCTTTTACCTTCTAATCCCGGGAGAAACGAGTGGTCTTGAGCATGTCTCTCACACTAGCCACCCCGGTCTTCTTCATTGTCCACGGGATGTCAGGATCAATGGCTAACCGTAACTCCTCAAAAGGGTCCTCCCCCTTATCCTTCTTTTCCTTGATCGCATCCAAATGGTCAGAAGAGACGGCTGGCAACTTGTAGTAGTTCGTAATGGCCTGTGGTGTAAAAGGTACATCAACTCCCCGGACATTCACCATCCCCGATGACAGATCAGCCTCACTCAAATTTGCCAAAAACTCCCTTGCCAAAGTCAAATTAGGCTTCCTTGCCTTGAAATCCGGCACCTTAATGAACTCACCCCACTTCCTCTACTTCAGATTGTCTAGGAAACTTTTTTCAACCTTTTCCACATCAACAGCCCTTTCTAAAATTTCCCGACCTTTGAATCTCGTTAAAAATGCTTTCTCGGCATTCTCACTGATAAATCTATCTTTGAAGGGTAAAACACCCCATGGTGTCCCCTCAGCTTGTGCTCTCACCTCAGCAATCTTAACCCTCTCGGAAGTCCCTACTTGCCCTCCCGGGGCTGCCTCAGTACTTGCTTGCTTTGCCTTCCGAGGATCGACTAACGGTTCCTTATCCTCCTCCGTATCCGTACCCGACTCATCTGCAAGTTGACCATAAACAGGTTTTTTCCTAACTTCCCGCACCGGTCTATCCGTTCTATCACCCCCGATTGTCAACGGCTTGTTCAAAGCTTCCAACGGAATCTCCTCAACCCTAGGTTTCTTCTTACTAGGGGCAATAGTATTGCCCTTCCCTTTTTCCTTTTACGGACTTATAAACCCCCTCTGCGGCTCGCTTCTTAGGACTCATTACGTACACTGATCAAACACACCCTCAAAAACCAAGACAAAAACAACCACCCCGTCAATCCACCGTAACATCAATATACCACCGGAAATCACCAACACAATAATCAAACAGCCATGCAGACGTCCCCAAACCATCACACCCCATCACAAGCAACAACAAAACAAGAAAAACAAGAAAAGACAACCTAATCAGTTAAAGGTTCGCTTGGGGTTCGATTCGAAAACCGACCCCGAGAAAAAAGTGAAAATAAACTGAGAAAGATCGACTAGACTTACCAATCTCGACGATAGGAGTGCAACGGAGTTGACGGAATCCCCGGACGATCAACAAATAAGCCCAAGATGGGATTTTTTTACCTACGAAAAATCGGCCCAGAAAAATGCTTGATTCTCCTCAATCGTTGTTTGTTGGCGGATTTTGTTTGAAGATTGTAAGAGAGGAGGTGGATAGGTGTTTATAGCACCAAAAATTACTGAAAACAGTGAAGTAATGAAGGTTTTGCGTGTTTGAGGGTAAGAAAAACGGGTGCGGCGGTTATTTGCAGAGAAATATGTGAATGGAGGTTGGGGGAGGAGGTATATATAGAGAAAGGGTCTATCCGGACGGATAAGGATTTGTCCGTACGGATAAGTTGAGGGGAAGAACTGTCCGGACGGATGGCAATAATATCCGTACGGATGATACTATGAGAATCCCTTTCTTTCTGGACTGAGATCTATCCGTACGGATAAAGATCTATCCGTACAGATGAAAGGATGGAACAAAAAATTTTGATACTGTGATATATCCGTCCGGATGATAACTGCATCCGTACGGATGGAGGCAGGCAATGTGAAAAAATGAAGTTTTGAATAGATAATCCCCCTCGTGACCATCCGGACACAACCAAGACACCCAAAACACATCACGTGAGACTCAGGAACACACAAAACACAGAAGATGGCGGGTTGCCTCCCACCGAGCGCCTTTGTTTAATGTTGTTGGCTCGACGGAATGACTTAAACTGTGCCAGTTTTTTCAAATTATACTACCGGCACAGGCGAGGAAAACGAGGGATAGAAAGATGACGGATGGTGGATTATAAGAATGGGACGTCATGCATTGGAGTCCATGACGGGACTAAACAGCTTACTTCCTCCAACTTCGGGTCTTCCAAAATCATGACCTCAAGAGCCTCATCAAACGGCAACTTCTCATATCTCTTCAAATGAAGACCATTGGTAATTGAGGTCCCATACTTTGGATGATTTATCTCTACCGCTCCTGAGTCGAACATCTTCACAACAGTGTAAAGTCCCGACCATCGGGACTTCAGCTTCCCCGGAAAGAAGATGTAATCGCGTATCATACAGTAAAACTTCATCTCCACCTTAAACAACTTCGGTTTTATCAGTTGATCGTGGAGGAGTTTAGTTTTCTCTTTATATCTGGCCGAGCAATCATAAGCTCTTAGGCGAAACTCCCCCAACTCAACTAGCTGTGCCATGCTCCTTTCTCCAGTAAGAGTCTCGTCCATATTCAACTCCTTAATGGCTCAATGCGCTCTATGCTCAACCTCCACTGGTAAATGACAGGTTTTTCCAAAAACGATCATGTATGGAGACATACCAATTGGAGTCTTAAACGCTGTTCTGTGAGCCCACAGTGCATCATCTAATTTCGTGGACCAACTCTTACTGTTCTTATCAACAGTTCTTTCTAGAATTCTCTTAATACCACAGTTGGAAACCTCCACCTGGCCACTCGTCTGAGGATGGTAGGCCGTTCCTAACTTATGAGTTACCCCATAATTTAGAAGCAGCTTATCCAAATCTCGATTGGTGAAATGAGTGCCATTATCAGAAATTATCGCCCTTGGTACACCGAATCGTGTCAGAATGAACTTTTTTAGAAACTTGATAACTACATATACATCATTAGTGGGGGAGGCGATCGCTTCCACCCACTTTGAGACATAATCACAAGCTACTAGAATGAACTTGTTCCCAAAAGAAGGAGGATAAGGTCCCATGAAATCGATGCCCCAAATATCGAAAACTTCACACACAATAATAGGCTGTTGAGGCATTTCGTTCCTTCTTGAGACTCGGCCCGAACGTTGACACGCGTCACAAGTTTTGACATAAGCATAGGCATCCTTAAAGATCGTGGGCCAATACAACCCACTTTGTAAGACTTTCAACGCGGTTCTCTGCCCTGAGAAATGGCCCCCGGCCTCTTTATCATGGCAAAAAGATAACACGCTCAACCGCTCACCCTCGGTTATACACCTCCTCAGAATACCGTCGGCACACAACCGGAACAAATAAGGATCCTCCCAAACAAAGTACTTAGCCTCACTCATGAGCTTCTTCTTTTGATTTTCATCCAACTCTGGATCTATAAACCCACTCTCAAGGTAGTTTACAATCGGGGCAAACCACGGTGCACCCTCCTTTCCTCTACGCAGAAAATTCCCTCGCTTTTCCGGCAACATAGTGTCCACCACAAACAGTTGCTCATCCGGAAACGAGTCATTTATTTCCACCCTCTCAGATTCCTCATCCTTAACCGGCTCTATACGACTGAGGTGATCGGCTACGACATTCTCACAACCCTTACGGTTTCTAATCTCCACATCGAACTCCTGAAGGAGCAGAATCCATCTCAACAAGTGTGGTTTGGCATCCTTCTTTGCAAACAGGTATTGCAAAGCGGAGTGATCCGTATGCACGATCACCTTAGACCCCACCAGATAGGATCTAAACTTATCAAACGCGTAGACCACCGCCAACAACTCTTTCTCGGTCATGGCATACTTTTGTTGGGCCGGATTAAGGGTATGACTGGCATAATAAATGGGTCGAAATAGCTTATCGACCTTCTGCCCTAACACAGCTCCCACAGCTAGATCTCTCGCATCACACATAATTTCAAAACCTTGCTCCCAGTTCGGAGCTGTGAGAATGAGAGCCTCAGTTAACAGCTTCTTAATATCATTGAAAGCCTCTAAGCACTCTTCATCGAAAGTCACGTTCACTCCCTTCTTCAACCAAGAGGTAAGGGGTGTAGCCTTTTGGGCGAACTTAGGAATAAATCTACGATAGAACCCCGCATGTCCCAGAAAAGACCTTAACGTTTTCAAATTAGAAAGCATAGGCAACCTAGAAATAGCGTCTACCTTAGCCCTATCAACCTCTATCCCCTTGGCTGATACCTTATGACCTAGTACAATCCCCTCAGTCACCATGAAGCGACACTTCTCCCAGTTCAAGATTAGATCGGTCTCCTCACACCTAGCAAGCACCTTATCTATATTAAGCAAGCATGCATCAAAACTATCCCCAAAAACAGTAAAATCATCCATAAACACAGCCATGCATTGATCTATCATATCAGCAAAAATGGCAACCATGCATCGCTGAAATGTCGCGGGTGCGTTACACAGCCCGAACGACATTCTTTGAAATGAAAAGGTGCCATAGGGACACATAAAAGTGGTCTTATCTTGATCATTAACATCAATATGGATTTGGTAATAACCACTGAATCCGTCTAGAAAACAATAAAATGCATGACCAGCAAGTTTATCTAACTCTTGATCAATAAACAGGAGGGGGAAATGATCTTTCCTAGTCTTTTCATTCAACATACGAAAATTGATGCAGACTCGATGACCGGTAACAGGGCGTCTGAAAAAAGACTCACCTTGCTCATTTGTCGGCCACAAGAATACCGCTTTCTTTGGCACCACCTGTGTGGGGCTCACCCACTCACTATCCGAGATAGGATAGATTATGCCTAAAATTAGCATCTTCACCACCTCTTTCCTTACCACTTCCAGTAAGTGCGGATTCGATCTCTCTGCGGTTGGCGCCTCGTGTCTTGACCCATCCTCAAGATGATTTTGTGCTTCTGGATGTCAAAGACTAATCCCTTTATATCCACCATTTTCCACCCAAATGCCCTCTTCCTTTTTTGAGTACTTGAACCAGTTTCACTTCCTGCAAAGCGGTTAGCATGGCAGAAATAATTACAGGAAGTAAATCATTATCCTTAAGGTATACATACTTTAAATGTGAAGGCAGCGGCTTCAACTCCAAGTCTGTTGGTGGTTCCTCAATGGATGGCTTTGTCATATCATCGGGGGATCGAAGGTCTAGCTTCTTGATCCACTTTGCATCAACCAATTTCACCTGCTTCGAGGTGCATAACATGAGCTTGCATCAGTTTGCTTTCGTCATCAATCTTACACGACTGCATCAGGCACCTCTCCAACGGCTCTTTATAACCCTGCAAATTCACATTGGCGACAATACAAGGGTGGATAACATCCACCGTAAAACAATCGTTTATCTCTTCTTCCGGATGTTTCATGGTTTTATACACATTTATAGTCACACTCTCTTGACCAACACGTAAAATTATGCCCCCCCCCCTCTTAACATCTATCAAAGTCTCCCTAGTGTTCAGGAAAGGCCGACCTAATAAAAGAGGTGTCCTGAGTCGGTGTCCATATCCGTAACCACAAAATCAACCGGGAACACAAATCTATCAACTTTGAACCAACACATCCTCGCACTACTCTGGCGGTGTCCTAACTGACCTATCCGCCATTTGTAATGTCATGCCAGTTGGTTCCAATCTCCCTAAACCTAGTTTATCATACACGGACTTTGGCATCAAACTAACTGACGCCCCCAGATCACAAAGCACATTCTTGAAAACAGTCTCTCCTATGGTTATAGGGATGGTAAAACTGCCCCTATCTTGGATTTTGAGAGGTATCTTGTTCTCAAAAATAGCAGAACACTCATAACTCAATTGCACAATTTGCTACATTTTCTCCTTACTCGAGAGCATACTCTTTAAAAATTTGAAATACGACGGGATGTTGGCGATGATATCCAACATTGGCATGGTCACTTCAAATTTCCTCAACATTTCCAAAAATTTGGCTTGACTTTGGGTCAAGACCTCCTTTTTGGCTGTTTTAGGAGGAAATGGTAAAGTGGCCACATCAAAACCCGGGGGGGAGGGGGAATTTCACCTTTATTACCTTTCGGATTGAGCGGTGGCGATGGCTCTTCTTCCTTTACATCAATGATCACCGTGTCCGGCTTTGGCCTTGTCGCTTCTTCCCACTTTCTCTTGTATTCCTCCGCTTCCCTTTCCAATCTCGAGATTCTCTCCTTTTCTGCCCTCTTCTCAACATCTTCATCAAACCCTTCTTGTGCTTCCAACGGCCCTTTATAGTCAGAAAATTTTTCTTTCTCAGAATTTGGCACCACTTTCTCAAGTTCCCGGCTCGCTTGTCCCACCTCTTTACCACTTCGGGTAACTACCGCACAAATGTCTTTTGAATATTTAGGGTTCCTCTCCGTGTTACTAGGGAGCCCCGTATTCAACGGTGGTTGAGCTCTGTTCTCGGTCATCTACCCTATCTGAATCTCCAAATTGCGTATGACCGCTTTTTGTTCAATCATAAACTTGTTCAACTGATCAGAGCTTTCATCAGAGGGCTTCTTCTGGTTCCCCGAACCACTCCCTTGTTGATTGTAGGAGTTATTCTGCCTGTGAGCATTCGAGTGTTGATAAGTTTCAGAATTTTGATTGCCGGCTTGTTGGTTGCCGGATTGCTGCCCTTGCTCTCTATTCATGTGATCCCGGTTCTGATTGTTACCCCACTGGCCTTGTCGATTCTGGCCCCAACTTTGGTTCCCCGAACCTTAATTCTGATTTTCATAGCCTTGGTTGTTGGAATTTTGATTTTGTCGATTCCAACTACCTTGGTTATTTTCTCTCCAATTTCCTTGGGAATTTTGAGAATTCCCTTGATCGCGATTCTGATTCCAACCTCGGTTGCCTTGGCCCTGATTGTTGGAATTTTGCCGGGACCACTGATTGTTTTGGTTGTTGCCTCGGTCCCAATTTCCCTGGCCACTCTGATTTCCTTGCTGGTTTCCTTGGTTCCAGTTCTGGCCTTGCTGGTTATTGTTCCAATTATTCCCCGAATTCTGGTTCCTCCAATTATTCCCAGAATTGTTGTTGTTCCACTTCACACCGATCATATTGCCTTGATTCCAATTTCCCAAATTATTTCCGACATAGTTCACATCGTTCGCTGGAAATCTTCTTCCCTACCACAACCCATCGATGGCTCGTAATCTTGGTAGTTCGGTGGAGCTTGCCAATTTGGGTCATTACCCATGGATTATGTTGGTCCCTTGGAAAGGCTAACACAAGTTTAGAGGGGGTGAATAAACTTGTCACCAAAAACTAATCTGAAATGAAAAGTCCAAGGAACGAGTTTCTCAAACTTAAACCGATCTTCGCTTTGTTCTCGCCCCATAACTTGTGCGGAGTTCGATTAGCTCAACCGAATATAAGTTATTACTTGACTTATATTTAGTCTCGTTAATCGCAAATGATATAAAATTAGCCTTTAACAACTAGTAACTATAGTTTTGATATGAAAACCACTATAATGAAATAAATGAATGCATAAAGTAAATAGACAAGAATTATAGAGGTTCCAGGTGGTGTAATCCTGTACGTCCTCTCTTTCCCCTGTGATGCGGAGGAAAATTCCACTAGAACTTTTTTGAGATGGCCCAGTTACAAAAAGTCCTAAACCGATAGTCCTGGCTAATCCACAGCTTCACTATCTAAACACTTGTAGAAACATGTAGGATTGTTTGCTCTTCAATTGTTTGAACCATCGTCCTTGGAGGTAGAATTGCCTCTTCACCAGCTCATCACAAACACAGTCTTCCTAACTGCACTCAACTGTCCTTCACACCTTCTTGGTGTTTCACAGTCTAAACCTTTGATAAAATCAAAGTTGAGACTTTGAATCAATGACTATGATTCAACTGTGATTTGAGATTTTCTTCTCGATGATTAATTTAAGCACGGCTCTGTATTTCTTCAAATGTTAGATCTTGAATCTGCCTGAATATGCTTGAACACTTTGAAGAAGTTTCTTGATCTTGCAATTAAGTACTTAGCAGGTATTCTTTTGAATTTAGCTTTCCCCCCTTAATTTGATCCTTTTTGATGGATTTTCTTGCTTTTTATCATATACCTGCATGCCCTTTGATGTTGTAGAGGTAATATATTTATAGGGGTTCATTCAACATTCATCCTGCTTGTAACGGCTATATTTCCTGGATCGTTCTCTTTGTGTCGCTGACTCATCCAATGAAATTTCTTTCTTTACAACGTTCGATTGTACTTTCAGTTTGTTGGATGACTAACTTGTAAAACTGAGTTTCCTAATCAGTTTTATAATGAGTTTATTACTTGTCAGTTTCCTAACTGACTTGGAGCATTAATCGAGATTTTATTCTTCTTAAAAATCGAGACTCGGCTTTTCATCGATTATAATTGACTTAATCGTAGTACACCATGATAAATTTATCATCTAAGAATTCATTGTCCTTATGATTCTTAGGTCTTCATACAAGATCCATAAAGTCAGTTCAGGTCACCACAATCTTGCCTGAAGTCCAACTTTGCGGTCTCGACTTGTAATCTTCATAACTGAGTTTGAGCCCTCAGTTCTTCATTCTTCAATAACTGAGTCTGTGTCCCCTCGCCTTCTTGATCTTCTAGATAAGCCAACCGAGTCTATTCCTCAAATGAACTTATCTTCTTCTATCTTCATTTGGTGTGCTCTATTGATTTCTTGTAGAATCTCAATTTAGACTAAATGTCGGTTTCTTCATTTCTCAGTTCCGGCCAAGAACTATTACAGTGCTTGTCTGATTTAACTTATACAAATATCAGACTTTAATAAATCCTATACATTAGTAGCTAGACTTCTTTTTGCTTTGCACTATAACAGCTAGTTATGACACTTCATCAATGGGGTTAAGAGCAATTAACAAACTAAGTGATGAATCATCATCAAAACATAAATTTTATTTCCAACAGATTATTATGGTTCCATTGTACCCCATAATTTTGTTGCTGACCAAATTGTGGGTTCCTCCCGAAAACCTGCTGATTACCGCTATTTGAACTCCCTGTCCCCAATCTGTTAAGCGCTACAACTAGATCTTCCATAACTGCCACTGGTTGCTGCTGAGATATATTTGTTACAGGTTGTTGTTGGGTCGGCTGTGGTATCTATTGTGGTACTTGCTGAGGATAAGTCGTTCGCTCGGGTCGCATGTAATCGAAAGCCGAGTGATTAACGCCACACAACTAACAAACCTGTTGTGCCTCTTTTCGCTTCTTCATCTCTCGCCTGCAAGTGCCAGCACTTTCATTATGTGCGGCCGTCTCTTTATCCAATCGCTTCCTCGCGGCCTTAACGGTTTGTTATGGCTCTATCAGGTTCTCTGTCCTAGAACTGGAAACCCATTCATCATCCCTCTCAATAGCATCGTTAATATGTTGCATTGCTAGCTCGGGATCAATTCTCGTCAAACCGTTTCCTCTAGTTGCATCTAAGAGATTCCTGTCTGACTTATCCAAGGATCTATAAATCTTTATCACCTGCTCAACTGTGCTCAGATTGTGTGGAGGGCACTTCTTTAGCAATGCCCTAAACCTTTCAACTGTTTCTTTCATGGTTTCCCCCTTTCGCCCACTAAAATTGTGTATTTCCCGCTTTAAATCCTCAATCTTTGCTGGTGGAAAATATTTCTTCAGAAACACATCGGCCACTTCGGCCCATGTAGATAATGAGGCGTTAGGGAGGGTGTTGAACCAAGTTCTTGCAGCTCCCTTTAATGCAAACTGAAACATCATCAACTTGAGCGCCTCCTCACTCACTCCGTTGTACTTTAGTGTCGAGATGATCTGCAAATAGTTGTCTAAGAATTCATCCGGGTCCTCATTCCACGCTAGTAAAAATCGCATTCGCACCGATCAGGTTGATGACATTCTCGCTTTGGTTCTATGTTGTTGGCATGGATAGCGGGATTACGATCGGATTATGTCCGGTCCTTGGTACGGGTAACCACGTAATCCCTTGGCGATACAAACCCCCGATTTGCTCGTGGATTGTTCTGCTGCTGTCGATTCTCGTTGTTCGATTCGCTGCGTGTCGAATCTGCGCCATCTATTGTTGAATCAACTGATACATCTGCATTTGCAAATTGTCCTGACCAGGTGGCTGTTGCTGTAACTGACCACCCCCTTGTTGGTGTTGCTGTTGGCGAAGTGGCGGTGGGTTGTTATTTTGGAGTTGACCACCCCCCACTTGACCATTGTGTCCATTCTGCTGACGCTGACCATTTAACACATCATTTTGTTGGTCCTGTCTGTTTCTTCCATCACCCCTTTCTAAAGTGAGGTCAAACAAATTTCTTCCATCTGTCCTTACAGCCATAGTAGGATCAAGAGGATTCCTCTCGCGTGGAGGTGGGTTATTTAGAGTACCCAAGCCCCCCATTTGAGACATCCCATCATCATTCAACTAATCCCTACTATTGGTTGTCATATCTTCTTCCTCTGAAGAGAAGTCTGATGTTTCGTGTCCGTCCATAGTTTCCGGAGTAAGATCAAATTGTAGTCTTCTTCTTAAACCGCTCCTCCGTCTCAAGCGAACGATTCTATCTCTGGTTTGGTATGGCTCAAGAGGTTGTTGTCGAGACCTCCTCGTGTTCATACACTGCAAAACAACAATAAAACAACAAAAAAAATGTAAAAATGACCTAAGCCCAAGCTTTCGGTCAACTATTGCGATATCAAAATATTGCCAATCCCCGGCAACAGCGCCAACTTGATAAGAGGATTTTTGCAATCCGGTTAATCAAGTAAAAACTCGAAACCTTAGCAAAATCTACTTTCTAACCAGCAGTGGACCGGATCGATTGTAGGTAGTGCTTGAGGAGTCCGAGGTCGAACCCACAGAGATTGGCTTTGAGTACCACAGCTGACTTAGCACTTAGTTCAGGTCAACTAGAAAAATAGGGTGTTATACTATTGCATAAAGGAAAGATTATACTAACGGATTTCTTAACGATTAAAAGAGGTACAGCCGAACTACGATCTAGCGGATTACACTACCCTCAAACACTACCCCAGGAGTGTGTTTTACCTTCCTTGCCTGAACGATAAAAACTCCGTATTGGAAGTGGACCTAATGACCAGGGTGTCAATCTAGTGCACAGCTGGCAGTCAGCTTCCTTTTAGGTACAGATGAAGCTTGGATTGACGCTATACAGAGTAGCAATGGCAAGATAACAGATTGGGAAGCTTTCAAAGCTATGTTTTACAAAGAGTACTTCCCAGAAACGGTACAAGCAGATAAGGCAAGTCAGTTTTTAAAGCTCAAGCAGGGTATCTACATGACGGTATCTCAGTATACCAATAAGTTTAATGAGTTGGGAAGGTTCTACCCTGAATTAATGAAAGTGGAAGATAGGAAGATGTCCCTCTATAAGGAAGTTTTGGCTCATGAGATACAGTCTGGCATGTTGGGATTTACAACGAGGAACATGGCAGAGCTATTGAATAAAGCCTTGGAGGTTGAGACCTTCAGGAAGAAGGCTACGGTGGTTATTGGGAACAAGAGGAACTTTGGGACTAGTCAGGGTAATTACCGAGGAGCCCCACAACAGAATACCAAGAAGACAACAGCTCCTCTGGAAGCTAAGGCCCCAAACAGTGCACCATTGTGTTCCAAGTGCAACAGGAATCATTCAGGAGAGTGCAGAGCTAGTTCAGGCGGTTTCTACCTTTGCGGAGAACCGGGGAACTTTTCTAAGGAATGTCGCAATAAGGGGAATAAATGGAGTACGAGCCGAGGAAACGGGAGAAGCGGCCCAAGCCGACCAGTTCGAGTTTTTGCAGCTGATGCTAGAGATGCAGAACCAGAGGATAATGTTATCTCAGGTACCTTGTTGTTGTTGTTGTTTAATTTATTAAGATATTGTTATAGCACGTTTATTCATGCTGTAATTTTATTTAAATGAATGAATATGCATCCTAGGTACGATAATGTTAGATAATCTAGTGGTCAGAGCTTTGTTCGATACGGGAGCGTCTAACACTTTTGTGTCGACTATGGTAGCTAAGAAGTTGAGTTTACCCTCGGAACCTTTAAGAAACACTTTGGAGGTAACTACACCGTTAGGAAAGGTAACAAAGGTAACTAGGGTGATACCTCAAGTGGAAGTTCGAGTTGGATCTTATCGATGCAAGAGTGACTTCACAGTTCTAGACTTTTCAGATTTTGATGTGATTCTTGGAATAGATTGGCTATCCGAGAATTATGTTCACTTAGATTGCCGAGAGAAGAAAGTGACTTTTAAGATACCCGGAAATCGCATAAGACTTATCGTGGTAATGTGTACAAGCCGAGTAAGAGCTTTACATCCGATAATTTCAACGGTTAAGGCAATTAGAGCTTGTCAGAAGGGTTGTGAAGGCTACTTGTTGTATGCAGTGGATGTGGAACAAGTGAAGCCCAAGCTAGAGGAAACTCCTGTAGTGAGAGAGTACTCTGAGGTGTTTCCGGAAGAGTTACCAGGAAACATGCCGGATAGGGATATCGAGTTTGAGATCAAGTTAGTACCGGGAGCGACACTAGTTGCTAAGGCACCCTATAGAATGGCACCGGTTAAAAGAGTTGAAAGCTCAACTTAAGGATATGCTTGAGAGGAACATTATTCAGCCTAGTACTTCGCCTTGGGGAGCCCCTGTTTTGTTCGTGAAGAAGAAAGATGGTAGCATGAGGATGTGTATCGACTACAGGGCGTTGAACAATCTTACCATCAAGAACAAGTACCCCTTACCGAGGATAGATGATTTGTTTAATCAGTTGCAAGGCAAGAAAGTGTTCTCTAAGATTGATCTTAGGTCTGGTTATCATCAGTTGAAGATCAAGGCAGCAGATATACCGAAGACGGCTTTTAGTATGAGGTATGGACATTATGAGTTCTTAGTCATGCCCTTTGGACTCACTAATGCTCCATCTGCATTTATGGATTTAATGCAGCGTGTTTTCATGTCATACTTGGATAAGTTTGTGATAGTGTTCATAAATGACATCTTAATTTACTCTAAGGATGAGAAAGAACATGAGGAACACTTAAGGATAGTGTTGGATACTTTGAAGAAGAGTCGGTTGTTTGCTAAGTTTTCGAAGTGTGACTTTTGGTTGAAGCAAGTCAGTTTCTTGGATCATGTCATTTCTGGAGATGGCATTCAAGTTGGCCCAGCGAAGATAGAGGCAGTTGAGAATTGGCCTAGACCTACCACAGTTTCAGAAGTAAGGAGTTTTCTTGGTTTGGCTGGCTACTATAGGAAGTTTGTGCAAGATTTTTCGAAGATAGCTACCCCACTCACTAAGCATACACAGAAGAATGTGAGGTTTGAATGGACTGGAGAGTGTGAAATAGATTTTCAGACGTTGAAAAAGAAGTTGACTACAGCCCCAGTTTTGGCAGTTCCGGAGATCTTTGATAACTACGACGTTTACACGGATGCTTCGGGACAGGGTTTAGGTTGTGTGTCGATGCAAGGAGGGAAAGTGATTGCTTATGCATCTAGACAGTTGAAGGTGCATGAGAAGAACTACCCGACACATGACTTAGAGTTGGCAGCAGTAGTGTTTGCCTTAAAGACTTGGAGGCACTACTTGTATGGAGTTAAGGCTAGGATCTTCACCGACCACAAGAGTTTAAAGTATTTCTTCACACAGGAGAATCTGAATATGAGACAGAGGAGATGGCTAGAGTTCGTAAAGGATTATGATTTCAATATTCAGTACCATCCGGGCAAATCCAATGTAGTGGCTGATGCTTTGAGCAGGAAACCAGTGTTTGCAGTTTCAAGCGTTGAAGTTGTTGCAGAAAGGTTAGATGGGCTGAAAATCAGTAACTTTGATCAGATTGTGGCACCGCTATTAGCAAGGTCCGAGTTGATGGATGATATTCAGGAAAAGCAAAATGAAGATCCAGTTTTGGTTGATTTGAAGCGAGTTGCCAAAGAGAAACCTACAGTGGGTTATGTTCTGGACAAGAATGGGAATCTTTGGTACCAGGATCGTCTGTGTGTGCCTAATGTTGGTGACCTAAGACAGAGAATTATGAAAGAGGCACATAGGATTGCTTTTGCAGTTCATCCAGGAGCTACTAAAATGTACAAAGACTTGAAGGAAAAGTTTGGTGGCCCTCGATGAAGGTAGAGATAGCCAAGTTCGTGGCAGAATGTGAAATTTGTCAGAAAGTGAAGGCAGAGCATAGAAGACCCGAAGGAATGCTTAAGCCCTTGGATATCCCTGAATGGAAATGGGATAAGATCACGATGGACTTCATCAGCGGTTTACCAAAGACAAGAGGTGGACATGATGCGATTTGGGTGATTGTGGATAGATTGACCAAATCCGCTCATTTCTTACCATATAAGGTTGATATGTCCTTGAAGAAGATGATGACACTATACTTGCATAATATAGTAAAGTTACACGGAGTTCCTATCTCAATAGTTTCGGATCGCAATCCAAGGTTCGTCAGTTGATTTTGGAAGAGTTTGCAAGAAGCTTTTGGAACCAAGTTAGATTTGAGTATGGCCGTTCATCCTCAGACAGAAGGACAGTCAGAAAGGACCATCCAAACGCTCGAGGACATGCTAAGAGCTTGTGTTTTGGAAGTAGGCGGATCACAGGATGATTACCTACTTGTAGCAGAGTTTGCCTACAACAACAGTTCTCATGCAAGCATAGGCATGCCATTGTTTGAAGCTTTGTATGGGAGAAGATGTCGAATGCCGGTGTTTTGGGATGAAGTTGGGGAAAGACAAATCACAGGGCCAGAGTTGGTTGAACAAGCTAAGGAAAGGGTTCAGTTGGTCAAGAAAAATCTGAAGGCAGCCCAAGATAGACAGAAGAGTTGGGCAGACGTTAGGAGAAGACCCCTTGAGTTTGAAGCCGGTGATAGAGTTTATCTACGAGCTTCACCGATGAAAGGAGTGAAACGCTTTAGAAAAAATGGAAAGCTAAGTCCAAGATATGTTGGACCATTTGAGATTCTGGAAAGAATTGGACCGTTGGCTTACAAGCTTAAGTTACCGGAAACGATGTCGAGAGTCCATAGTGTGTTTCACGTTTCAATGTTAAAGAAGTGTCTGACGAAGAATGTTGAAACTACAATTGATCCAGAAATTCTTCAAGACAATCTTGCTTATGATGAGAGACCTATCAAGATTTTGGACCGGAAGGAGAAGTTGATTAAGAGGCGATTGGTTCCATTGGTGTTAGTTCAATGGAGCAATCATTCACCCGAGGAGGTGACTTGGGAAGTCGAAGATGATATGACCGGTGAATTCCTAGAGTTCGTTGATCTACCAGGTATGTTCTAGTTTCAAGGACGAAACTCCTTTTAAGGGGGAAGGAATGTAATATTCCGATTTTCGGGAAATGGCAGACGTGTCATTTTGCGAAAACGAAATATTATTATTTCTTTTCTTTTATTGGAGTTAAGTGTTGTATTAATTATATATGTATAATTTTCGAAATATGTATATAATTAAAGGGAATTTCTGATTTTTGGTAATTAGGGATAAATAAGGAAAAAGGGATTAATTTGGAAATTGGTATTCAAGGAAAATTAACACACATTAATCCCATAACCTAGACTAAATCAGAAAATCAGTTTCACGCTCTCATCTTTGCGCAATTTGGAGAAGAGAAAAAGGGCTAGAAGAGTTCTTCAATTATCTAAAGAGGTGTTGAACCGTTTTCAGATCGGACTAGAGATTTGGAATCGTCGTGAGAAGAGCACCGTTTGGCTATCAGTTCGTGGGAAGTGCAACAAACTTTTCAAGGCTGTTTGGCTTAGTTTTTGGCTGCAAATAGGTAAGAGACTCTTCCTATGATCTCAATTATCGTTTATAGGGTTTAGATCATGTTTTAAGGAGCTTTAATGCAGAAAGATGCGTTTTTCGTTGATCAAAAGATCATAGATGCTATGGTACAATTAGATATGTTTTTCTATGATTTACTGTGTTAAATTTGATGTGAATTGGGTTAGAAACGGATTAGAAATCGTTGAGGATCAAAAAATCAGGTTTAGGGCATTCTGCGTTGAATGCATACGCATTGCCTATCAATGCGCACGCATTTATGCAGCAGGCAGCAGGTTTGGCTTCTGGTTTTTGGATGCGTATGCATTCATAAGAATGTGCACACATTGTTCAAACATAGAGTTTTAGTTTAGGTTATGGTCAAGTAATGTGTACGCATTGTAGGCAATGCACACGCATTGTTTGGACAGATGACGAAAGAGAGTTTTAGAAGCGAGGAATGCGTCGCATTCCAAATAATCTTGCGCACGTATTGCCCCCGGTTTGTGCATAAATGATGTTTAAGCTATGTCTTTCAGTTTTAAACCCTTATTCATGATATGTTAACATTGTATAAATATAAACAAGCCTGAATTGAGCTTCTGATTCGTTCAGTTAAAACGCCGAATTTACTCTTAAAGGGAGTTGAAGTTCGGATCCGTCAGAAGAGCATGATAGGCTTATGCTTTGATGGATTAGTATTCATCAATATCTGTGTATTTGCTAGGCCTTGTTAATCTCTAGTGGTCGAGGAAGAGAGTAGTAAATGGTGAGGGAGATTAATTGAAAACACTTAGGTGGTTAGTTAATCATTTTAATAAAATACGTACTTGACTAGTAAAAGATTAAACAACATCTTCTGATTCCTGTGCTCATAACATGTTTGATCTTGTCCACACTGATATATGGTGACCTGCTGATGCAAACTTTCTAGGTAATAAGGTTCCAATCCCACCGGCAGTGTACCGGGTCAATTGTAGTCTAGCGTGGTGGTCAAGGTCGTCTCCCAAGGGAAATGTGAGGTTAAACACCGATTAGTTATCATTATCTTGATCCGAATCGCAGTTTTTGTTAAAAGACTAATAACTAGCTACAAAGGTTGTTCAAACGATAAAATAAATCGACTAAGATGATTTTTAGTTCAAGTTATTTCCCTTATATTAATTGGAATTAATCAACCTACCTCCTTCCATTAATATTCTATTGCGTGAATGGTGCATTCCTAAACACATGATTTTCCCTCCTACGAGTGTATAAAATCACACTATGCCTTATCATTGGTTTAAGCACCTTAAACCTAATGACTTGGCATGATGAACACTTGAATGCAATATTCCCCGATAAGGAACCGAATTCCGTTACGGTCGATTCTACCTTCCGTCCCTCTTACTCTCGTCTCACAACTAACGTCTCCGTTCGGTATCTACTAGTTGTGTAGGTACATACATTGGTTAATTACTCCAATACACACATTATCAATCAAAGCAAGCAAGAGGACGTTCAACACAATTAAAGCTTGCAACATAAACGATCTATTCCAAACAATAAAAGGATTAATTATCATTACTATATCATCTTAGTCAATACAAAGAACTAGCCACTCATGATTATAACTACTACCAAGTTAAAGCTAGCATTCATAATAATAAGAACAATTAGATCAACATAAAAGTCAAGAAAATACCGAATTTGGATGATGAACTCGAAAATGGAGTTCATCCACTTCAAGGTGTTGGTGAAAATGGAACACAAACTAGTTGCTTCTTACATCCACCAAAAGCTCCAAGCATCAAAATGATAGTTCTAAAATGTTTACACTAGATTTAAGTGTTAAATGGTGGAATTGTGGTTAAGGGAAACCCTTGAGGTGGAGGTGCCTCCAAGATGCTGCCACGGATGTTTTGTTCTCTTATGATGATATTTTTTCTTCTCCGTCCTAAATTTCGCTTAAAACGCATTATCCCACTTTTTATAAAATTCGGCGCGCGCCATGACATATCATGGTGTGCGCCATGTTCTGATAGAGTAGCTGAGAAATGACTTCACATTAAATGCTCCTGCAATCATACAATTTGATTTCTCAGTGTGCACCATGACATGTCTTGTTGTGCGCCATGACTATATTTGCATTGCCAATGAAGCCGAGCCCGATTCCGTCTCCACTAATACTCAATAGCTCGTTCCGGCTTCGATTCCGACATTCTGCATCTCGTAATTACTGAAAAATGGAAATGCCACGAGTAGTTTCGAGAATAAAATAAAATAAAACTAATAAAAATATAATAAAATGTTGGATATTTATTGCATTTATACTGAAATAAAAGGGATTCGATCTATAACAGATTTAATATAATTGAAACGAATTATCACTATATAACTAAAGAATTTGGGTAAAACATCATAAAATTTAATCATCCGGTTGACATACATCACCTGCCCCTGTGAAATCTATAGAAGGATACTCTTATGACATCCATTTTATAGATGATCACACCAGAAATACGTGGATATATCCTTTAAAACTAAAATCTGAAGCATTAACCACCTTCAAACAGTTTAAAACTCTCATCCAGAATCAGTTTGGAGCAACTATCAAGTGCATCCAATCAGATTAGAGTGGAGAATACAGAATATTTGAACCCTATTTGAAAAGTGAAGGCATCTTGTTTAGACACCATTGTCCACATGATCATAGTCAAAATAGAAGAGCTGAAATGAAGCACAGACACATAATTGAGTCAGGATTGACACTCCTTGCACAAGCCTCAATGCCACTTAGGTTTTGGTGGCACGGTTTTGAATATGTTGTCCATCTTATAAACTGCCTTCCCACATCTGTCCTCAAGAATAGGTCGCCACATAAGTGTCTGTTTCATACTAAACCCTCGTATACTTTGCTTCGTGTTTTTGGATGTGATGTGTATCCAAATTGAAGACCCTTTCAACACACTAAGTTTCAATTTCATAGTCAGAAATGTGTTAACCTTGGTCTTAGTATGAACCATAAGGGGGTATAAGTGTTTGGATGAGTCAGGAAGGATCTATATTTCCATTCATGTAGTGTTCAATGAAGAGGACTTCCCTTTTTGCAAAGGATTCTTGCAGGGACCTCATAGGAGTGTTGTCCCTGTTCCTGAGTCTCCTAGTGTAACATCTCTTACTTTTGATATTTGGCCAACAAATTCCCCTGCTGCTGGTACAATGCATCATGAGAAGATTCACTCTTCCAACAAACTGCCTCAACATATCAACAGTACATGTACTGATGCACAGTCCTCTACACAGTCCTCTTCTAGTGATTCACAACCAGATGTTAGTCCTTCCAACCTTCCTCACCAAACACCTCCATCTACACCTAGCCACACTCCCATATCTATCCCTACACCTGCAGTACCTACACCACCCACACATGCCTCTACTCCTCCCTACATTCCAGAAACCTCACCTACAGTGAGCCCCTCACCTGGCCCTGCACAGTCACCACCTGTCCAACCTGTTAACAGCCTTGTCCCTTCACACCCTATGCAAACAAGATCCAAGGTAGGGATCTTTAAACCCGAAACCTATAGTGTCACTTGTGCTAATGTCAGTGCCTTGACATTTCCCACTGAACCTTTAAATGTGTCAGAAGCATTGGGCAAATCTGAGTGGAAACATGCCGTGGAGGATGAATACAAGGCACTGATGCATAATCATAACTGGGATTTGGTTCCATCACCACCAAATCAGAATGTAGTAGGGAACATATGGGTGTTCAAGGTCCAATTGCATCCTGATGGTAGTGTCCTTAAGTACAAGGCCAGATTAGTTTCTAAGGGATTTCATCAAAGCTATGGTATCAACTTCACTAGGACCTTTAGTCCAGTTGCCAAGTCCACAACCATCAGAGTTATCCTTGTTGTGGCTGTCTTCATGAATTGGCCCATACACCAAATAGACATCAACAATACCGTCCTAAATGGCCCTTTAAATGAACCAGTCCTAATGGTCCAACCAGAAGGCTTTGTGAATCCTGATAAACCACACTATGTTTGCAAACTGAATAAAGCCTTGTATGGCCTAAAACAGGCACCTAGGGCCTGGTTTGAGGCTCTGACTGGCCAACTGAAGGCATGGGGTTTCACTCAGACAGTCTCTGACACCTCATTGTTTACCTATAAGACAGCTAAACAAGTGTTATATATTCTTGTGTATGTAGATGACATCCTGATAACAAAAAATTCCTTTGATCTGATTCAGAAGTTTGTGCAGCAGCTGAACACTAAATTTTCCCTTAAGGATCTTGGGCAGGTCTCTCACTTTCTGGGGATGCATGTATTCAGAAACAGCTCAGGCCTATACTTAAATCAGTCACATTATGCAATACAATTACTGAAAAGGTTGGGGTTTGAACACCTCAAGGGGTGCCCTACACCCATGATAGCAGGGAAAAGTTTGAAGCCAGAACAAGGGACACCTCTGTCAGACCCTAAATCATAAAGGAGTGCCATTGGAGGGTTACAATATCTAACCTTGACTAGGTCTGACATTACCTTTGCAGTTAACTACCTTAGTCAATTTATGCAAGAGCCTTATTCTGATCATTGGACATCCTTGAAAAGACTCTTGAGGTATGTGAGTGGCATAGCAGGGAAAAGTTTGAAGCCAAAACAAGGGACACCTCTGTCAGACCCTAAATCATACATGAGTGCCATTAGAGGGTTACAATATCTAACCTTGACTAGGCCTGACATTACCTTTGCAGTTAACTGCCTTAGTCAATTGATGCAAGAGCCTTATTCTGATCATTGGACAGCCTTGAAAAGACTCTTGAGGTATGTGAGTGGCACCCTGCATCTCAGTCTCCACTTCAAACCCTCACATGAATTAATTTTAACTGGTTTTACTGATGATGATTGGGCTATTGACACCTTTGATAGAAGATCACTTGGGGGTTACTGTGTGTATATTGGTGTCCTGGAGTTCAAAGAAACAATGGGTGGTCTCTAGGTCAAGCACTTAGTCAGAATATAGGGCTCTGGCTAACCTTTATGCAGAAATGAAGTGGCTTAAACAGTTGATGTCTGAAATAGGATTGCTGATTTCTGGAATTCCCAGGGCTTGGTGTGACAATACTGGAGCTACCTCTTTGGCTTACAATCCAGTTTATCATGCTCGAACAAAACACATTGAAGTTGATATCCATTTTATCCGGAATCAGGTGATGAACAAACAACTACAAGTTCTTTATGTTCCTTCATCCGACCAGACTGCAGATAGCATGACCAAGGCTCTACCACCACAGTCATTCACCTACTTCAAAAACAAACTTAATGTAGCAAGTGCACCATTTCGTTTGAGGGGGGCTGTTGAAGATAAGGCTAAATAAGAACCGTTGGATTAAGTGTGTAGTGGATGGTAGAAATTATGACATGTGTCATTTTAGTGTAACAGAATTCTAATGATAGATTCTGTTCTATTTCCTATTTATTGCTGTGTGTGTAATGCCATGATTATGATCAATAGATAAAATATTCCTCTCTTTCTGTTACTTATGTTTCTCTAGTATAGAAGATCATGTGTACATGTGAGAATGAGCCTTTTGTTGCTATTTTGATGATGTGTTTGGTATGTTGTTGTTCTTTGTGTCTCAATGTATGCATGTGATCATCATTACGATTGAGCATTTCTCAAACTAAGATTGGTTACAGTCTCATTTTACTATTTGCATTTCTATACATTTGTTTAGACTGAAAAAAATAATCCTCACATTTCTTATATTTTCCTATTTTATCATTCTGCATTAAAACATAAATCTGAACAAATATATGAAGAAAAAAAACATGAATCTGAACAAATAGATGCAGAAAAAACATGAATTTGAGCAAAGTATTTGCGAGAAGACACTGAAATGTGCATCTTGTACTGTAGAATATATAGTGAAGATGATCCAAATGTCTCCCCTTCTTTAAACGCACCATTTCGGGCCGTAGCGGTTCGCAGCGGACCGTAGAGGGCCTTAGAGGGCCGTAAAACACCGCAAAACCCCAAAAACACATTTAACAAATATGTAAAAAAAGGTTACACATTTTTAATAATGTGTTAACTGAAATAGGTAAAGTTACAAATTTCCCTTCCAGATACTCTTTGGGATGGGAAGAAGTTCTTTTGACATGTACAACTAATCCGGAACCTATTCCCGTGTAATTCCAAAAAAAACTTGTTACATGTTTTTGCAAAATATAAAATCAAATCGTTAGAGTATCAATTTAGGTGCAATCAAATCGTATAATATAATATTATATGCTATACTACTTTCTCTCTATTGATAATTGAATTGAAGTATATATGATGAACTTCTTACCTCCAACAAAGAATACAAAACAAAAGAAAGTTAAATTAACCTACAAAAGCTAGTGTTTTCGGCAACTGGGATTCCTCCTCCCCCACCCTCCCACCCACCTACCCAATCTCCTTATCGTAGGTCAAAGGGAATACAAGACATTTGATAAGGACAAATATATTTAAAATAATGAATAAATTAATTTATCTCTAGCCCGCTCTACCTTGATTTCTCAGGCTCTGTCACATTCCTCAGGTACTCCTTATCATATAGACCATTATATTAATCACGTTAATTTTTTTATAGTTCTTTTTTGATAGTAGTTACTGCGGGTGTCGAACCTCAGACATACTAAAAAACGGTCAAAGATATAAATTGGAAATTCAGGCCTTGGAGGATAATAACATGCACATGGATTCTTGTAACGTTGCCACCTCAACTTCGAGATATTAGGTGTAAATGAGTAAATAGGATCAAGCATCATACAAATAAGACGACTGAACATTACAAAGCACGTTATGTGATTTTTGAAAATCTTCAAGTTAAAGGGATCGACTATACTCACACTTTTGCTCTTGTGGCTAAAATTGTCACTGTCAGGACTTTCCTTGTTGTAGATGCCGCCAAGAACTAGGAACGTCACCAAAAGGTTGTTCATAATACTTTTCACCACAGTGATTTGGTGGAGGAAGTTTACATGACATTGTCTCCTTGTTTTGAATCTCCACAGTAGGGGTTAGTATGCAGATTACGCAAATCCTTGTATAGTCTTTGCCAGGCACCCGGATGATGGTTTTCTAAGTTAGAACACACACTAAAGGCCTATGGTTTCAAGCAATCATATTTTGAATATTCCTTGTTCATTTTGGATAATTCTTCTATGACAATTTATGTATTGGTATATGTTGATGCTCTAGTTTACATGACATTGTCTCCTGGTTTTTAGTGTCCATCTCATGTACTGCGTGCTATTTCTTTTGATATTGATTAACAAAGTGTCGTAATTACTTATAAAAATAATCAAGGTACACTGAACATGCTCAGGAGATTGCACTATTAATTCAAGAAAAAGCTTACAAATCAACTGACATTCTCCTTCCAACCCCAGCTGCTGCTGACATTGTTCCAATCAGAGATGTTTCAGCATCAATGGAAACGGTATCCAGCACATGTGTTACTGCATTTGTTTTTCATTATAGATCCAATATCTAAATTGTTGATTTGTATTTTCCTCTATAGCTTAGCAACTATTCATCTAATGCCAGCACAAGACAAACTCCGGTATACTGTTTGTGATAAATTCAAGAGAACAGTCACTCTTCCAGTAGGCTGTAAACCTTTCCTGTATGTATTGCAACAAAGAAATGAATGTTGAACCACGGTAAACTATAAATCAATTATTTGTGCAATAATGACAAACAGTCAAATAAAGAAAATTCCTTCACATTATTCGAGCTACACTTGTGCAGGTGTCATGTACATGTTTTCCTGAACGATGAATCTGGGACACTTTCGGCCACACTTTTCTCATCAACTGCAGAAAGTTTTAACAAGTTCACTGCTACTGAGCTTATGGAGACTGATGAAAATGTACTTAAAAAATACAAAAAATGTAATCTTATTTATGCATACACTTTAGTACGATAACAAATTGAAAAGATGCACCTGAATATCTTCTGCTTGATTGATCAAGAAAAATTTAATGTTAAAAAATGGAAATGAGAAAAACTGGTGATCACTTAAAAAATGTATGTGTAACATTAAATATATGGTTGTTTTAAATCACACTGGCCTAGAGTTTAAGTGGTAAAGCACTTCCAATTTTCTTATCACTTTTTTAACTATTGTGCATGTTCTTTTATTTTGACTTTATGTGCTTTTTGTTTAATGTACTCCTTTCTCATGAATCAACTCAAATATGTTTTCTTTGCTCCATTCATTATATATATGGTTATGTTCCTAATTAAATGTATATTTGTCCGTAGAATGCACCACTGACTGGTGAGATTGCAAGGAAAATAGACAAGAAGTCGGTTGTGTGCTTTCTTAAGTATTATGACAAAAGTTTCAGAAATAAGGCTTGAAGGACATATCCGATCCTCAAATTGTACACTGATGAAGAAGTCAATCATGCAGCAGCACATCCATCTTCCAATCTGGCTGCAAATGAAATTGCACCAGTCCTGCAAGGCTCTGCTTCTATGGATGCTGAATAAGAAGATCAATTGTTTAGCCCATCAACCAAGAAAGTGATAGAAGAAATAGCATTTACAACTGCTATGGATAAAGGAACCATGCTGCCATGTCCATCTACAAAAAGGGGAATCGTATTTCCTGACAATTCTGGTGAAACCAAGATGTGCTCATTTCTCAGATGGTTCCATCTCCTGACCAAGAAGCTGTTGCACCAACTATTGGAAGTGAAAGTCCGGTAAAAAACTTATGAACAAACAGACCGAGGAGCAGTCAGACCACTAAATGGTGTTCCTTGCTTTGAAGAAATGCCAAGTAGCTCATATCTTATGTGTGTAAGTTTTAGCTGTTTTAACTAATGAAAATACTTACATATTATGGACACTAGTTGTGCATCCATTGACAATTAATGGTTTTGGATAAAATGTGAAGTTGTTCGTTTATAAATCGAAGACTGTCAGTACTTATTTTGCTTCAGTTTTCGGGATCAAACATTATGACTGATCATGTAATATTTTGTCGGCTTTGTAATTTTTTACGGCCACAATCACCTTTATGTAATGACAAATTTTATAATACAACCGTTGTATCAAGGTTGTATCAAGTGGCATAAATTACAACCATTCATTTCTAACCTCTCACACACGATAAAAGTGTATTATGTGAAAGAGAGTAAAAATGAGAGGCTCTAATGTATGCCACTTGGTATAACCTTCTTACAACCGTTGCACCATAAAATCTCTCGTATGTAATATATGCATGGCTTTTTATTGTT
>CM047812.1:108002564-108057564 GCA_026214975.1 Gentiana macrophylla | reverse complement strand
AAAATTCAATTTGCCGTATAATATTATATTATATACCAAACTACTTTCTCTCTATTGATAATTGAATTGAGATATGATGAACTTCTTAAATTAACAAAAGAATACAACCACTCAAACAAAAAAAAACAAAAGAATACAAAACAAAAGAAAGTTAAATTAACCTAAAAAAAACGGTCAAAGATATAAATTGGAAATTCATGCCTTGGAGGATAATAACACGCACATGGATTCTTGTAACCTTGCCACCTCAACTTCTAGCTATAGGGTGTAAATGAGTATATAGGATCAAGCATCATGTAAATAAGACGACTGAACATTACAAAGCATGTTTTGTGATTCTTGAAAATCTTCAAGTGGAAGGGATCGACTATATTGACACTTTTGCTTCCGTAGCTAAAATTGTCAATGTCCAGACTTTCTATGTTGTAGATGCCTCCAAGAACTAGAAACGTCACCAAAAGGATGTTCATAATACTTTTCACCATTGTGATTTGGTGGAGGAAGTTTACATGACATTGTCTCCTGGTTTTGAGTCTCCACGCTAGGGGTTAGTATGCAGATTACGTAAATCTTTGTATGGTCTTTGCCAAGCACCCAGATGATGGTTTTCTAAGTTAACACACACACTGAAGGCGAGCAATCATTAATAATTAAAGTCTTGGAGTACTGCATCAATTATGTAGTCTCCTTGTCTCTAACGGACAATATAAGATGCTAAATGATGAAATAGGACCCAAAAAAAAATATGGTTGGGAAGGACAAAAAAAATAGAGATGTACACAAACACTCTTAATGATAATAAAAGGTTTAATTCATATTAAAGATTTTTTTTATTTTACTATCTAAAATTTGGGTGAGTATTTACACTGATTTTTTATTCCTTTTAGCTTGCTAAGAATCCGGTGAGTCTTTGAAACGGCAATTTTCAGAAGAATAAACTCCCACCGGAAATCATGTTTTCATCAATCCACGATTTGTAACTGCATTTGATTCTACAGAAGTGGAACCGGAAATAGCAGGGGAAAAAAACAAGCCGGCGATTCAGGGTGGCCTCCCAATCGGATTCTTTTTTCGGCGATACAGCAAAAAGAAATCCGATTCCGATGACGAAGAATTTGAGTGACGGGAGAAGATGGAGAAAGGCAATGGGAAAACCAGCCGAGTACGTGTCGATTTTCTTCCTATACGTCCAAAAATCGTGACTTATTTTCTCTTCTTTAATTCCTTATGATCTAAATTTTTGTGACTAACCTTCTGAGCATATTAAATTGGGTTTTCTTCTGAATTGAGTTTTATTTTGAATCGAATACTGCATGTATAAAAAAATCCTACTGATATTAATGATATGATTTGTCGATTGCAAACTGTTCTTTCAATTGTTACTACATGTTGTTAATCGACTTATGTCTTGAAACATTTAGGGGGCATAATGTCAGTGTTCTCAATATTTGCATTTACAACACTGATCCGTAATGGAAATTTCTGCATTTACTTCATTATATTCACGTGTTGTTACACAATTGGGATCATGTCATGAAAGAATAGTTACTACATTGTTTGAAATATAAGCTTAACATTTCATTAAGCTATTACTACATTATTTTTAATTGTGACTACATTTTTTGGAATGTTGCTACACAGTCTTGAATTGTTACTACATTTTTCTAGCATTGTTAGTACAGTTTTATGAATTGTTTCTACATTATTTTGTATGTTGTTGCATGTTGTTGCAGTGTTACTACATTTCTATAAAATGTTACTATTGTTTTCAATGTTAGTAGAACGTTTTGGATGTGACTTCATTCATCTCGTTGAAAAAGTACACTTGGATATAACATGTGACTGAGTAGATGTAACCACATGGTGGATGTTAGTACATTTCTGCGAATGTATATGTTACTACTTGTGTGTGGGTATGTGTATATGTTACTACTAGTTTTACTATGTTTGGTGTAAATCCGTATATGTCTAGAAACATTTTGGAGACATAATGTGCTGCTGCTGCAGACTTAAATCGGCTGTTCTGCAGTATAGGTTGCACGCATAACTGAGATTGCTTATGTGATGTTACTACAAGATGGACAAGATATGTGTACTACTATTGTTACTTGTTCGGAGGGATTTTGCATCATTAAAACAAAAGAAAATTTATAAAACCTATACTACCATGCAAAACTACCTCCTAACCGGCCGAATACCGAGTAGTTGCTAGTAAAGTTGGATAAATGCGGTATCGATCCTCGTGGAATTGGGATGTCGAATCTAACCTCATTAATTCCTCTTTATTAACTAAACCTAAACCTAAACTAGAACGGAAAAATAATCGGGCGGAGGATTGTTAATCCAAAGCCGGAAAATATAGTTGCGGAAAAATAAATAAAACTACATCTACGAAAATAGTAAAACTAACTATCAACTGATCAACCATAAACAAACCATGATCAACCAATTTCCAACAACCATCACCCCACCGAAGGAAATAAGATTAACACGCATTCATTCACTAGTTATCTTGGATTATTATCTTTTCTAATGAAGCGTTTCCTCTTCCGATTTATCACGCCATTAATTAGTTTACCTTCCGGTCTTAACTAATATCGATACAAATCAAAGATATGGATTGAATCCTAACCTAACAACATTATCCCTCAACTTCCGTTTGTTGGAATAATTATTGTCAATCTCCCTCACGATAATCTAGTGAATCTATTAACTTCCGTTATCTAAATTCGATTAACATAAAGCATACAAAACATGAAAGAGAACAAGAACAACGTAATGAAATAAACACATGAACAATCTCATCTTTCCGGTAACGGTGATATCCCTCAATTCCAATCTAAGATAATCTTGCATCGAATTAATTAAATTGTGGTCCTCTCGTAAACCTAGATATTTAACCTACGAACTTCCGTTATGTATAGATTAAAGATCTAATCTTTCCTATGGTGATCTAAACTACACCGACTTCCGTCATACGGTAGCATCAAATCATACAATCATCTTTTGATATAAAATTGCACGATACAAATAAACATAGGAAATGAAAAAATTATAATTAAAACTTACAAAATCATCCATGAACTGAAATTAAAGTGCTTGCGAAACAGGTCTCCATGGTTGCTCCATGGATGAAAGCTCCAAGCCTTCATCATAATTCGAACAAGAAAAGAAAACGAACGAAAAATAAAACCTAATCTAACCCCGATCACCCGAGCACAAGGCTCGGGTGACTAACTTTGAAGCCTCGTAAAAATAAAGTGTTCTTGCGGCTGCTTTGTGTGTAAAATCGATATGGTATGATATTAGGGTTGAAAAGCTGATGCTATTTATAGAAAATCAGAGGCGGTTGCTAGAGTAACGGTGCCGGACGCCCGTCCATAAGGTCGGACGCCCGTTCACTATTTTCAGCAACAGCATCCAAACTTGTAACGCTCATATCTCGGGCCTCGTAAGTCGGAATGGAGTGATTCAAAATCCTGTAGAATCCTCCCTTCAAGCCCTACAACTCTTCTCTTGAGGTCCAGAGTCAAATCGGTTGTTATCATATCAAGAACTTCGTTGCAAGGTCGTCACTACCCGGAATCCTGATTTTCCGACATTTATCTTGCTTGATTTCTTTTCCACTCGAATTTATTTCTTTAAAATTATCCTTTCCATCAACAATGTGTATCTACAATGTAGGAAAAACATACCAAAGCGTAACACAATCCTAAAATAATATAAAATCATGATTTAAACACATAAATCGCTACGTTCTACAATTTAACCTATTAGAAACACCATTTACTCAATTAATCGATTATAAGCTCGATTTCTTTGAAAATCCTAAGAATATGGGGAATATTGACATAAAATATATCCTTATAAAACGTATAAAATCACCCTTAACAACTTCCCCACACTTAAACCTTGCTCGTCCCGAGCAAGACAAAACATAATCATCACTCGAGACAAATAAACACTTATGCAAATATAAAACAAATTCAAGTAGCTTAGAGGTTCACCCAAGTGAGTGTGTGCATAGCCATAATAAATTTCCACTAAATCCACACTTGAAATTGATTCAAGCAAAACTAGCCAACATCCCATTTAAATTAGACATATAAAAACGATTATAACATGCACCTCACAAAACATACAAACCCCGAAAAAATAATAGGGAGCATTTAAAATATTTCCGACATACTTTGAGGATAGTCCTACATCATATCTTTCATTTATATCTGGGGATAGTCGAAGAAGATAACTAAGGTTTCCAACCATCTTTTCACATTACCATTCACTAATTTTTCTTAAAGTTCAATCAATTCCACATATATAGCATATATGCCCTCATTCCCAAAGCAATAGGATGTTTCGGGATAACACCCTAGCCGGACTACTATCATCATCGAGCGATCGGAGCTATTGAACCTCATAGTGGTATAGGACATTTCGTGATAATGCCCTACCGCACTCAAATCATCGGCACTACTTCCGACACTTAAATACATAATTCATATTATTCATCTTAGATTGGTATACAAACCTTAAATTATATCCTCATATCACATTCAAACCTTCGAGATATTCACAAAGATGTCATACTTTAATTCTAAATACGAACTATTAAAATTTTCAAAATTCGTATGGAAGCAAAGAATCATGCGATAATCATCAAAAATCTCTAATCAAATGGGCACAGCTCTAAAGTATAGCTCATCATTTACTATGGCACGTGAAAAATAGTGTCGGGTGAAACATCTAAATTTACTAAATATGCAGAATAATGCACCAATGATATAAAATCTCGAATAAAGACATGCAATGCTCACTCGGGACAAAACAAAAATTTTAAAATTAAGCACTTTTCATAGAAATATAATAGTATGGCAAATGAATGTAGATACATGAAACTATTTCCCTCCCCCACACTTAAATTACAACATGTCCTCATGTTGTGCAGAATTAAAGAAAAGATAAAAGAACTTAGCTGATTTGGTAATGATACGAAGGTTGGCTGAAGAAGACAACAATGGTGATATCATATGGAGTCCTTCCCAGCTTCAGCTCCCAAAGGTAGCTTCGACAAAAACAACTAAAGATGTGCCTGCACCACTTGGAAAACATGGCAGTATCTCGGGGACACGGGGGGAATAGAACATACAGAGCACAAAATAGAATCGCTTCAGATGGAAGAATCAAACAGGGAAAGTACAGAACATCTAAGCGTCTAAATATGGAAGTTTGATATAAGCACAAAAAGAAATAATAGCTCAGATGGAAAGATCAACACTTAAACTCAGGACATCTAAGAATAAAGCCACAGAAGCTTGTAGAATAATATAGACCACATGTGCAAACAGAAACATCAAACTCCAACTAATAATGATAGAGGATTATACACGGAAAGAAGTCATAGAGATTTCTCAAATTAAGCCCATATAAAGATGGAAATTATACATGGAACATTACAAAATAGTAGGGCTAGGTGCAACTACATGAAAAAGATATTACAATGCAATCTACATGATAAAGTGGTAGCGTACGGCAAGCCGACAGTAACTACCCTCAAGAAAAATAAAAGAAAAATAGAAAAACAATGCAACTAGATGACATGCAACTAAATGATATGCATAAATAAAAGAAAATAAAAGAAAGAAACTAGCCCACTCATTTGCAACACGACATGTATATAATAAACGTCTACCAAATAATGACAGGTTACGATAAACGACAGTGCTGTTCATTACATGCAGTGTAGACGCGCCTTAAGACTCATCAAAAGGTGATAGCATTATGGAAACCAACAGTTAGCTATACTAAACAGATATAACTCATATGGCCTAAGACGTAGCATACGGAAACCGACAGTAGCTACCCATATGAATTATAAAAACAAAGGAAGCACGTAAGTCTCAAAGCTTAAAAGATTCATCACAGCGGTATGTAGCATACGGAAACCGACATTAGCTACTAATTAATAAGACCAGTTATAGCGTACGAGAACCGACAGTGACTATAACTTGCATAGATGAATCATGCATATAAAAATTAATCAGTTATTTAACATGGATTCGTAGATGGAAAGATATGAATATGCAAGTTCAGAACATCTACGTAAAATGAAATAGCCACAGAAGCTCGTATGAAAGTAATCCAAGTTAAATTAAAGCATCAAGAAAAACAGAACCTGGACTGCATTCCGGACGAACGTTCAAAGGAAATCTCAGCACTGGACGGGCGTTCCACTTTGCAGACGCTCGTCTGCCTTGAAAACCGACCGGACGGCCGTTTAGAATTACAGACGCCCGTCTGATTCTTCAAATCAGAGCAGGATTGAAACTTTCTGGACGAACGAACGTCCATCCAACCAGACGCCGGTTACTGCATGATTAGAAGAGCGACGGGCGTTCACTTACGTGAACGCTTCGTTCGATCCATCGAATTTGCACTGAAAAAACAACAGGAAAACACGAAACCCTAATTATCCTAAACAAAATCATCACAGTAGCCTTATCACATTAAAGCACAGAGGGTCAGATTAGATAACACAAAAATGTAATTCACGTGTCATAAATCGAGTAAAAAAAAACTTTTGCACATTCTTAACCTAACGGTTATCGAAACACGGCAAAATAAAAAAACCTCAATTTATTCAACGCTACTTTTATTGAAAAACAAAAACAAAAAACACGTAACGAAATAGAAAAATTAATTCAATTAGATTCAACAAAACACCGATTCCCCGGCAACGGCGCCAAAAACTTGTCACGGATTTTATTAATACAAAATAAACAAGTAATAAAACCGGTTAACCTCAAGTGCAAGGATCGTAGTATAAAGGCTATGCCGGGTCGATCTTACGGGGAACTAGACTGTTGTTAATCCTAGCTTTTGCTTTAACTAACTATGTCACGAACTACACTAAACAGTGGACTAATCTAAACAAAGATTGCAGAAAATAAAACTAGACAGAGGCTGAACACCAATGCTAGGAAGGATACGGGTAACGAACTTATTAACTAAACTAAACCAATTGCAAAAAGGAAATTAAATAAGCAAAACAAGACCCGAGTTGCAAGGATTTAAAATCAAATTATAAAAGGCAAACGAGGATTGATCCACCTACCAACATGTATTGATCTCCTATCTCGATTATATGTGGTATTTATCTAGGTTGTGATTCACCTTACCTAAACATGAACCCTAATTCCTTAGGCAATTCATCTATTAACCTAGTATCTTCCAATGCTAGATTAACGCGTTTTAAGATCAAAGGTGTCAACTTTTACGTTCAAATCTAGTGATTAGACTTACTAACTTCCGTTATTATAAATCTAAGGACTATTCTTATCTATGGTGATCTAAAGATTTATCATGACTTCCATCAAACATAAACATAATCATACATGCAAATCTTCCGATATAAACGCAATTAAACGAGATAAAACATAAATAAGAAACAACCTTGAATAAATAACTCACAGTATAATCGAAATACAGAAATCAATCCAAGTTGATGGCTTCACAATTCTCGCTTGATTGAAGCTTTAGCTCTGAGCATCCTCAAAGAACACGCTTTTGCGAAAAAGAACATAAAAATCGGACCGAACTCGACAAGGCGTTTTGACGTGCCTTTAAAACCCATCCTCGAATGCGAAGTCTTTGATGTATGGGGTATCGATTTTATGGGACCATTCCCATCATCTTGCGGTAATAAATACATCTTAGTCTGCGTGAGACTACGTGTCTAAATGGGTGGAGGCCCAAGCCACTCCTCAATGATGATCATAAGACGGTGATGAAATTTCTAAAGAAGAATATCTTCGTGAGGTTTGGATGTCCACGTGCCTTGATCGGTGATGAAGGGACGCATTTACTAACCGACCCACTAGAAAGTACTTGAAAAGTATGGTGTTCGTCATAAAGCGGCACACCATATCATCCGATGACTAGTGGTCGAGTTGAAAGAGCAACCGAGCATCAAGAAAATCTGGAGAAAAGCGGTAAACATCCACGAAAGGACTGGAGTTTGAAATTGGATGATGTACTCAGGGCTTACAGATCTGCTATAAAACCCCTATGGGTACATCTCCATATCAAATGGTGCATGGAAACCATGTCATCACTCTGTCGAGTTAGAGCATAGAGCTTATTGGGCTACAAAGTTTCGAACTTTGATTCCCAATATTGTGGACAACATCGACTACAAAGCGCTTACATGAGCTAGACGATTCGGACTCCAGGCCTATGAAAGTGCCAGGATTAGTAAAGATAAGATGAAGCTACTCCACGATGCTAAGATTAAGAAGAGAGAATTTCTAGTCGGCGAACAAGTTCTTCTATACAATTCTAGGTTACATCTGCTTCTGGAAAGTTAAGGACACGTTGGTCCGGCCCTTTCGAGGAGTTCAATGTGTGGACTCGGCGTAATAGATAGGTCGAACTTTCCTTGATCTTTTGCCTAGAACAACACCAACAAAGATAGTTTGATGCGTCGCACATAAGCTCAAATGGTAGGTTCCAATCAAAGCGATATAAGAATTGGAGCGAGATATTAAACGATCCTTGAGCTCCTCAAACGCTTGCTTGCGCTTCTCATCAAAATTAAACTCAACGCCTTTCCTTTAGTAAAGTGGACAGGGCTTGGCTATCTTGGAGAAGTTTTGAATGAACCTTCAGAAAACCGACATGTCCAAGAAAGCCTCTAACTTCCCGCACATTCTTAGGGTAGCTCATCTTCTCTCGATAGCTTCTACTTTTGCCTCATACAACTTCTATACCTTTGGCGGAGATCTTGTGGCCAAGAACTATTCCTCATCTACCATGAAATGGCATTTTTCCCGATTCAATTACTAAGTTCTTTTCCACACATCTGGATAACACTTGATCAAGATTGTCGAGGCAATCATCGAAGGATCGACCCAAAACCGAAAAATCGCCCATAAAGATCTCCATACACTTCTCTACAAGCCCGTCAAAGATAGCCAAAGATACATCGTTGAAATGTAGCCGGGGCATTGCAGAGACCGAATGGCATTCGTCATAGCGAATGTACCATAAGGGCGGTGAAAGTGGTCTTTTCTTGGTCACCGGATCAATGGGTATCTGGAAGTATCCTCGAATATCCATCTAGAAGCGATAGAATCGTGCCCCCCGCCGACGCTCAAGCATCCGATCAATGAACGGAAGGGAAAGTGATCTTTCATGGTTACCTCATTGAGCTTTCGATAATCGATCTGCATCAGTAACCAAAGTGACAAGTCTCAATGCTATCTCTCTCCCTTCTCATTCTTCTCAATCGTAATTCCACCTTTCTTGGGAACTACTTGAGTTGGGGAAACCCATTCACTATCCGCGATGGCATAAATGATTCCCATGTCCAGAAGTTTAATGATTTCTTTCTTAACCACCTCTTGCATATGAGGGTTGAGCCTTCTCTGAGGTTGTCTAACACATTTTGCACCCTCATTCGTCTTGATCTTGTGCATACAGATGTCCGGAGATATCCCTCTGATATCTCCTACTTGCCAACCAAAGGCTTTTTCATTCTTTTTCAAGACGTTGATAAGTTTCATTTCCTCTAAACGAGAAAGCTTGGCAGATATAATTAATGGAAGCTTGTCACCTTCTCTTAAAAACACATACTTGAGATGTTTAGGCAACGGCTTAAGTACTAAATCTGCAGGGGGGTCTTCTAAACTAGACTTGAGATCTCCACTTTTCAACTCAACATCGCTGAGTTTACTCTGTGGTCCCACTGCCAAAGCTTCTCCTTCCAACAATTCTTCCTCAAAATCAACTGCTAATTGGTCTAGATTAACCACACCATGAGTATTCAGGTTGTCAATCAATCGCTCATATTCTGCTTCTACAGCCATGACTTGCTTATCCATATAATCGGTAAAATCATCTGTCATATAATCAATGGAAAAGCCGGTTGGGGGGCCAGAGGGTACTTGAATGGACTTCAAGACATTGTAACTCACCTCTTGATCACCAACTCGGATAGTCACTTGCCCACCATCGCAATCTATGAGGGCTCTAGTTGTAGATAAGAAGGGCCTTCCAAGAATCAGGGGGACGTTTTCACCCTTTTCAATATCTAAAACATACCAATCAACTGGAAAGGTAAATCTATCAATCTGAACCAAAACGTCTTTCAGGATCCCTGAAGCTTTCTTAGAAGATCTATCAGCGAATTGTAAACTCATAGTAGTGGGTTCTAGAAGGCTTTGTGAACCGAGCTGTTTGCAAACAGACATTGGCATAAGACTTATAGAGGCACCTAGATCGCACAAAGAATTAGGGAAAACTAGACCTCCCATTACTACTGTAAGTATGAACTTACCAGGGTCACCTCTTTTAATTGGTAAGTTTTCATAATTAATCATGGAACAATCCTCACCAATTTGCCTTTCCATGCCTGCTAATTTCTTTTTCGAAAACACAACATCCTTGATAAATTTTGTATACTTAGGCATCTCGACCAAGACATCTGATAATGGAAGATTCACCTGAGTATTTTTCAAAAGGTTTAGCACCTTTTCATACTTCTTATCCTCAATCAAGGGAATGTTGCTCTTTCTCGGTGGAAATGGAAGTTTCTTAAGGTCATTCTCAGAAAAGACTTTCTTTGAGAATGCACTTACAGCTCTGTCTTCCAGATCCTTCCAACGAACAGCTTTTTCAGATTTCTTAGTAGTCGTGGATCGACCTCCGACTTTCGCTTGCTTTTTCAAAATCCATCCAATCTCGTGATCGTGGCCATCTTTGTGCATCGAGCCCTCTCCGCGGAAGATAAACCAGACAAGGATGGAACCGGAGGTGGTGCCGAAGAAGAACCAGGCTCACGGGTTGCCTCAGTCTCACCCGTAGGCGGAACTTTCTCCCGTTGAATACCTCTCGGGTTCTTAGGCTTGTGATCCTGCCTATACTCCGGTACCCCGGCAACGGCGCCACTTTTGTTCGGAGGGATTTTGCATCATTAAAACAAAAGAAAATTTATAAAACCTATACTACCATGCAAAACTACCTCCTAACCGGCCGAATACCGAGTAGTTGCTAGTAAAGTTGGATAAATGCAATTATCGATCCTCGGGAATTGGGATGTCGAATCTAACCTCATTAATTCCTCTTTATTAACTAAACCTAAACCTAAACTAGAACGGAAAAATAATCGGACGGAGGATTGTTAATCCAAAGCCGGGAAATATAGTTCTGGACAAAATAAATAAAACTACATCTACGAAAAACAATAAACTAACTATCAACCGACCAACCATAAACAAACCATGATCAACCAATTTCCAACAACCATCACCCCACCGAAGGAAATAAGATTAACACGCATTCATTCACTAGTTATCTTGGATTATTATCTTTTCTAATGAAGCGTTTCCTCTTCCGATTTATCACGCCATTAATTAGTTTACCTTCCGGTCTTAACTAATATCGATACAAATCAAAGATATGGATTGAATCCTAACCTAACAACATTATCCCTCAACTTCCGTTTGTTGGAATAATTATTGTCAATCTCCCTCACGATAATCTAGTGAATCTATTAACTTCCGTTATCTAAATTCGATTAACATAAAGCATACAAAACATGAAAGAGAACAAGAACAACGTAATGAAATAAACACATGAACAATCTCATCTTTCCGGTAATGGTGATATCCCTCAATTCCAATCTAAGATAATCTTGCATCGAATTAATTAAATTGTGATCCTCTCATAAACCTAGATATTTAACCTACGAACTTCCGTTATGTATAGATTAAAGATCTAATCTTTCCTATGGTGATCTAAACTACACCGACTTCCGTCATACGGTAGCATCAAATCATATAATCATCTTTTGATATAAAATTGCACGATACAAATAAACATAGGAAATGATACAATTATAATTAAAACTTACAAAATCATCCATGAACCCAAATTAAAGTGCTGCGAAAAGCAGGTCTCCATGGTTGCTCCATGGATGAAAGCTCCAAGCCTTCATCATAATTCGAACAAGAAAAGAAAACGAAACGAAAAATAAAACCTAATCTAACCCCGATCACCCGAGCACAAGGCTCGGGTGACCGGCCTGCAAACCTCGAGAAAATAAGGTGTTCTTGCGGGTTGCTTGTGTGTAAAATTCGATATGGTATGATATTAGGGTTGAAAATCTGCTGCTATTTATAGAAAATCAGAGGCGGTTGCTACAGTAACGGTGCCGGACGCCCGTCCATAAGGTCGGACGCCCGTTCACTATTTTCAGCAACAGCATCCAAACTTGTAATGCTCATATCTCGGGCCTCGTAAGTCGGAATGGAGTTATTCAAAATCCTGTAGAATCCTCCCTTCAAGCCCTACAACTCTTCTCTTGAGGTCCAGAGTCAAATCGGTTGTTATCATATCAAGAACTTCGTTGCAAGGTCGTCACTACCCGGAATCCTGATTTTCCGACATTTATCTTGCTTGATTTCTTTTCCACTCGAATTTATCTCTTTAAAATCATCCTTTCCATCAACAATGTGTATCTACAATGTAGGAAAAACATACCAAAGCGTAACACAATCCTAAAATAATATAAAATCATGATTTAAACACATAAATCGCTACGTTCTGCAATTTAACCTATTAGAAACACCATTTACTTAATTAATCAATTATAAGCTCGATTTCTATGAAAATCCTAAGAATATGGGGAATATTGACATAAAATATATCCTTATAAAACGTATAAAATCACCCTTAACATTACTACATGTGGTTTAAATCCGTAAATGTGTTGGAACATTTTGGAGACATATTGTGTTGCTGCTGCATACATAAACCGATACATTGCAACTATAATTATCTTGAAAAACAAAGCATTCTGATACACATGACATTACAAAATACACCATGGTAATAATCGAATTGTATGTAATGCACGAATGTATGCATTTTATCGATTCACTACCTATTGAAGTTGTCCCAAGGCAAGAGCATTCTCACAAGTGACGTATGAAGAATTGCAAGTGCTAAAAGGGATGAATGTGAACGCAGATCATGCTAGACACCTTGCCCTCCTCATTCTGAAATTATTGAAGTTTTCTAGAATAAAGAACAGACAATTGTTGTGATATTTCTAACAAAGAGAACAGTCCTTTATGGACCATTATGTATGAATAATTTGGATTGTGTTGCTTCTGTTATAAATACTATTAATTCACAAGTTGTTATGTATTGCAATGCCACAAAAATTACATTGTGTTGGTTTATCCTTCATCTTGCTTTGATGTATATGTAGTAACCCCATCATTCAAACACCGATCAGTCTTGCTGACATATAATGTGGTGTACGTATGATTACACAATAACCCAAATATGCGTTCGTAAGAAGGATGTAGTCAGAAAGTACTGATATAAGTTCGTACGATTACACAGTAAGCCAAAGGAGTTGTACTACAGATTTTTCTACGTTAACTACATATTTTCCTACGTTAAATTTAAACCTAATATAAGTTTGTACTTCATATGTAGTAACTCATGCACTAACACACATGTATATTAATTTACTACTTATTAATATATCAATTTTTTTCGGCTGTAACTACGTGTATTATAGACTGTCTAATACTAATCTAATCTAGTGTATGTTACTACATGTTTTTTTTGTGACTACAGTCTTTGTATGTGTTTCTACACATTTTTTATGAAACTACACCTAATTTATTAGTTGTTACTACAATATATTTTCGGTGGTACAACATGTTTCACAGGTATTACTACATATTCTTGGGTGTAACTACATATTTTTCAGTGGTACAACATGTCCACAAATGAAGTAACATGTATTTCACACTGGTTTCTTTAACACACTTAGACGTAGTAATACCACGATGCAAACACCCTCAAACATAGGAACACATAATGTACACTCTAAACTCTGAACCCTGAACCCTGAACCCTAAACCTTAGACCCTAAACCCTGAACCCTGAACCCTAAACCATGAACCCATAAACCTGAACACTAAACCTTAAACCTGAACCTTGAACCCTAAACATGAACCCTAAACCTGAACCCTGAACCATAAACCCAGAACCCTAAACATGAACCCTAAACATTAAACATAAACCCTGAACCCTAAAAATTAACCATAAACCTTAAACTTGAACCCTAAACCCTAAACCTGAACCCTAATCCCTAAACATGAACCCTAAACCTCAACCCTGAACCCTAACCCTAAAGCCTAAAACCATAACCCTGAACCCTAAACCTGAACCTTAAACCCTAAACCTAACCCTTAACCATGAACCCTGAACCCTAAACCCTAAACAATAAACCTGAACCCTAAACATGAACCATAAACTTGAGCCCTAAACCCTGAACCTGAACCCTAAACCCTAACCCTAAACCCTAAACCTGAATCCTAAACCCTGAACCTTAAACGTTGGGTTAGGGTTCAAGTTTAGGGTTTAGGGTTCAGGTTTAGGATTGTTGTGGTTTAGGATTTAGGGTTTAAGGTTAAGGTTAAGGTTAAGGTTTAGGGTTTAAGGTTTAGGGTTTAGGATTCAGGTTTAGGGTTTAGGGTTTAAGGTTTAGGGTTTAAGGTTCAGGGTTTAGGATTCAGGTTTAGGGTTTTGTGTTTAAGGTTTAATGTTCATGGTTTAGGGTGTACATTATGTGTTACAATGTTTGTGGGTGGTTGCATAGTGGTGTTACTACGTCGGATAGTGTTCACGGAACCAACGTGAAATACGTGTTATTTCATATGTGGACTTTCATTATGATACTACATTATGCGTAACTACATTCTTTGTATGTAGTGTGCATAGTCGTGTTACTACATGATGAAAAGGGCATGGGTTACAACATGTGTTACTACAGGATGTTGATGATACTACATGACTATTGTTATATGTCAATAATATTGAGCGGTGTTTGAATGATGGTGTTACTACATAGACATCGTGTTATTTGTAATGGGGAAGAAATTTTTTTTTTTTTTTTTTTTTTTTTTTTTAGCGATTTGGACGAAATTTTTAACGCGGTTTGAATATAGGAAAATATGGAGTAACCAAATTAATACTCCAATTCTTTTTTAGGGAAATTGACTAGAAAATTAGCATGAAAATAGGATCCACTATCTAAACAAACGTAAATCAAAACAAACAGCATTGAATACACAAATTAATACGCCTATAATTATGCAGGAAAAGAATTAGGAAAATAAATATAAAGGGCATTATTGGATATCCATTATTTTTTGTCCTTTACAATCAGTGTCTTATTTTCTTGTCTTTTTTACACAAATAAGATGTAAACCCGTCCTCTACGACATTTTCCTATAAAATGTTCTCTAATAAATTTGGGCCGACTGACCTGTATTTGATTTAGACTAAAGACCAAATTATGGGACCTTGTCCAAAAAAGTTTACTTGATGGATTAGGTAAACATGGACCCTAAAATTAACTAATTTTGAGAGGGCCTAGGACCGGGTTTATATTGCATGGTCTAAGGGCCGACCTTTTGTTTTTGCTTGGGATATCTAAACCAATATTCAAACATGTAAAGTATCAAGTGTTACTAAAACTTATAACATATCTTTTATTTTAATGTGACTTAACTTATACTACATCTCACTTTTTAAGCGTGGTTGATTCATCTCACTTTTTAAGCGTTTCTAAAACATGTTAACTATCTCAATTTTTATGTATGACTGAAACATATGATATATCTCACTTTTTAAATGTGAATATAACATATAACATATAACATATAACATATAATTAACATATATCAAGTTTCAAGTGTGGTTGAATTATATTTCTTTTTGTCACATTAGTATATGTCACGGTTCAGAATTTGAGATAAAAATCAATATATCACGGTTGAAAAATACTCTCCCGTTTTTTTTAAACTGTCACATTAAAGAAAAAATAACTATCATTTTTTGGATAAATCTGGTCATTTTTTAGCTTAAAGTTAGTTATTTTTCAGATGAACATGGTCAATTATTTTTTCTTCAAATGTGACAGTTAAAAAAAACGGAGGAGGGAGTATGATTTTATATCTTTATCTAGTAGTATTGGAAATCCTAAGAGCTTGTGTTTCCTTTTGTTTATCTTTTTAACTTCGTAGATCTTCTATCATTTCACATTTTTAGTGAGTTGATGATTTAAAACTCCCTAAATGAATTATGCATCCTTATTGAGTTATGTTACATTTGTTAGTATTGTGATTGTTGCATGCGCTACTAAAGAAAGGACTTTTTGTGACCAATTTTTTCGTCACAGAATATGCAGATTTTCGTCATCAAACCTAATATTTTGGGTATTTTGAAAGCACATTGATTATTTGACATTTGTATTATTTGCATTGTAGTGTTGCTTAGTTACAATGTTTATAAAATGATTACGAATTGAGTATGTTGGTTTAGAAGCAAATGACTGGGCTTAATTACTCATTTGTCGCCAATGAGACTTAGCTCAAGTGGTTAAGTTGAAGGCACAGAATCATGAGGTTCTGGGTTCGAGTCTCATCAGGTACAGTGTGAGTTATATACGTTCACTTTATGTGGTAATTTCGTATATTCATGAAACGTCGTGTTGTGCGCGACATTTCTTTCGTATATAACAAATCATAAGTAACAAAACATTTCACAAGAGGAATGATCCTTATTTGTAACTTAAATGTTTATTTGTATTGGGGTTGGGTGTTGGGGTGGGGGAGTGGAAATCAGAGAAATTTTATGATGCAAACGTTCAAAACTGCAGCATCGATCAGTCTAGTATGGGACGCTCGCATCTATTGGTATATTGCCTGCAAGGACAACCTACTTCATCCGCGCAGCTCCCGTCCTCTTCGCAAGGTATGTTACACGTTTCACGTTATTGGCTCAGCTGGAATCCTTTTGTCTTGACATTCATCGATGTGCTTTCATGTATCATAGCACCAACTATATAACGAAGACATAAGTTCAAAGCTCAAAGCGACATACTATTTACACGAGTTTACTATAAAAGTAAGTATATTTCACACGACACGCGCTATTCTGACGCAAGCGGTTGACTATTTTGATTTAATTTGAATTGGATTCCTAGTCTCAATACCTGTCAGAAAGCACATTTCATACATTTTTATTAATATTAAGGCAGAAAAATTTTCAACAACTGGATCAGAATAAGCGCGCACTAAAAAATAATTATTTAAAGGGTAAATTTGAAAATAATCTTGTGTCAACTGTACATTTTACTGTCCGAAAAGATTATTTCACAGAGATATTAGAAAATGGAAGTTGTATGGATTGCAAGATAATGATATTATAAGGTGAAAGTCACACATATTGCAAGATAAAAATGTTAGTATGTTAATTTTTTCTTAGATATTTTCATCATTATTAAGTGTAGAAAATTTAGTTGTGTCACATTTTCCATAATGGTTCTGCATGTATCGTTACTCATTTGCCTTACCAGGTCTATTATGTCTAAACCTTATATCTTAATAATTCTTCTCCCATTTTTTCATCTTGGATATATATTACACACTGTACGTACACATTTACTATGTGTAAAAAAGATTAGTACAAAACTTACCAATAAGAAGAATGAGAATGCAGCAACCGAACTTCATGGTGTTTTTCTTCGTCTTCTTCTGTGTAGAATTTTATTTGCTTAGGAAAATAGAGTTGCATTTTCTTTCATAAAGTTAACTCTTAATTTATAGGAGTAAGATACGTTATCCAAGCTCAAAGGTGGCAAAGCGAAATTGTCCTTACTTAAATTTAAAAAGGGGAAGAAAAAAAATTATTCCTTTTTTTCTTTTGCAAATATAATTCAAGAAACTTGTTACAGATTTTTTTTTTACATGAAAAAACAAAATACACAATCAAATCCTCAGAATATCAAGCTTTTCGAATCAAATAATTAATAAATACGCAAAACACAAATCCACTTTGCCGTACGTATGATATAATACTACTATTGTCCTAAAATATAAATTCGTTTAGAATATTTCATACAGATTAAGAAAATAATTATTACTTCAAAAAAGAAAATTTAAGTGACATTAATTTTAATGGTAAAAGTCTAGAATACCCTTTGAATCTCATTAATGTAATAGTTGTAAAATATGTTAATGTATAATAAATTAGGGGTAAAATAAAGAGAAATGTAATAAATGCTTCATTGGTATTCTGTATTGACTTATATTATGGGACAAATTCAAAATGCTAAACGGATTTATATTTTAGGACGAAATAATATATGTATGAATGAAGTTTATATGTGTTAAACTTCTTTCTATTTATATAATTGACCTTGAAGGACAAAGACTAGTGTTATTAATTTACCTACAACAAAAAATACAAAACAAAAGAAAGTTAAATTAATTAAAGGAGAGTGGTTTCCGCAACTACAATTTATGCATTGGTGATGTGTCGTTGGTGGTCATGATAACTTTACTTTGTACCTATTGGATTGATATCTTCAGATATATATTTTATATGTAAGGGATTCACAAGTAAATTCTGGAAATAGAGAAGGAAGGAGAAGGGAAGATGGTTTTATCGATAAACTTTCACATAATCTCCCTATTACAAATGAATCCCATTTATACACACTTACATCAAAACCCATATAAGAGGAGGGAAATCATCCCCAAAACATAGGTCGTAAGGTGAGGAAAATCGATCTCATAATATGGTGGGTGAAACAACCATAAGTACCAATGTGGGACACTTTAAAAGACTAACTAGCTTCACTAGCCGATTCAGCTCCTCTAGTAATCCGCTACATGAATTGAACTGAGCTGATGTTCATCGATCATTTCCAGCTCAGTTCCATGACATCCCTCCCTTATTGAGCAACAGCATGTTGGAGTTTGTATGCTACTGGATTGATCTTAGTTATCACCCCCTATAAGGACCAAAGTACCTAGCAGCAAGTTTCAGATTTCTTTTTAAGGTCAATGTGTTTTGGTCGGTATGGTTGTAGTTTCAGAAAAACCAAGTCCCCAACTTGGAATTCTCTTCCAATCCTTTCTTTATCTGCATAGTATTGGTATGTGTTCGTAAGACACTCTTTCCTTTGACACGTACATAGCATAGCAATCTTCCCCTTAATTTTGCATTTGCTTCTTCATGTACGCTAATGGGGTTCATAATGAAAGTGGATATGAGGTACTACTATATACTCAGATAGCATTCATGCATCTTTTTTGCTCAATGATTATTCTTTCTGTGTTGTGTTTGTTTCTGGTATATTTATGTTTGTTTTTAGACATTAAATACTCCGAGACTCAAATGTTGAAGATGTGGACATCATGAAGATTTTACGGTATGAATTGGAATATATAAAGGTATAAACGGAATCAACAAACATGGGGAATTATGTATTTTGTGAGTTTGTTCCAATACTGAAACGCTGCCCAGGGCCCTATTTTTGGTGTGCCAATATATTCTCCTTGTAGATACACACCATTTCGTCACACACCGTAAACGTGATACATGTTGAAACATGTGTTCGGGAGGGATTGCCACACTCTTGAAAGCATAAGGAAGTATAATTGCACATTTACTACCACCAATTGATTATTGATTTTAGTAGGGTAAGCATTTGATCTAACATGGTATTGGAGCCAGAGATCATGAGATCGAACCCTGATTGGAACAATATTATAAAAATAAAAAATAAAAAACCACACACACACACAACAACCACATTCGAGGGGGGTATGGGGAAAGATTCTCCACACTCTAGAATGAAAAATTATGCAAGTGTTGAGACAGATCCACACTTGAGGGGGTGTTGGGTGAGATTGCCCACTAGTAAAAGGAAATATAGTGCCACATTTACAACCATCAATTGGTTTTAGTATAATGGTAAGCGTTTGGTCTTAATAACATAGTCTTCCATAAACCGAGTACTCAAATGATTACACTATTCGTGTTACGGTGCTTCTGTGCGAGTGTTTTCATGATATTTATTTTTGTTTGTTTTGGCATGTTAAGTTGGGCACACTATGCAGACGCCTCCCGAGTACGTTGAAAAAGGGAAGTTCTTGGGTGGTGTCTCCACTTGTGATGAAGTGACGGGTAAATAAATCTAGACCATACAGTTTGAATCTAATTTGGAAACATACAGTGCAAATCATGCCACACAGCCTTACTCCGCATACGGCAAGTGCACCAAAACTTTCCGTTGAAAAAGAGACCATGAAGTTTGAGAAAATGAAAAATGACGCAACTTCTACAATCACTGAAGCTATTCATCCAAGTCCTATTCAACCTTTTGACAGTGGCCATATAAAGGGAAAATACCAGATGCTGTAAGAAATGAGGCACATATATATCATTACCATAAAATAAAGAAAAGTTTTCACACAATAAAGGATTGAACAACAACAGTTAGGGCAGAAGCCTAAAAACAAACACACATCATATCATTATAGGTTTTAAATGCATCACCCACCCCTAACAATCTCAAGTTCAACTGATTCCTTCAAACAAAACGTTTTACAAACCGAATCTGCATTTTCCACAAAATACAGCACCAAATAGTAATGCATAATTTATTAAGGAAAATTATAAACTTCTAAATCTACTCAACACATAAAAAACAATCCTTGGAAATGACATACGTATGGACCGGCCAACAAAAGTTTCTGCAAAAGGACAACTTTTTCATGTAATTTGGAAGACGGCTATAGTTTTTTTCACGGGAAACACGACACAGACACCACATCATCCCAGCTAAAAAAACAGTTCATCAGTCTGCTCTTGATTGACCAGCTCGAGAAGAGAGAATGATGCCAACGATAAGGCCATACAGTGCAAGTGCCTCCGCAAAAATAAGGATAAGTATCATACCAACGAAAAGCTTGGGCTGTTGAGCATTTGCTCTGTTGAAAAAAGAAAAGAAGAAAACAAACAAACAGGGGAACAAATTAAATTTTAAGAAGCATAGAGGTCCACTCACAAGATAAGAAAATTTCAAACTCAAACGAAAGAATTATTACTTTTAAGTAAAAAGACGAAAACTCAATTGAATCTCTTTAACAGCAGTTAGAAAGCAGGTTTGACTGCAATGTATGCCTATGGAAAGAAAAGTGAAGAAAAGAGATCCATATGATCGTAGAGAAAGGTTTGCCTACATGTCCTTATAGCATATGCATGGTTCGTTTCGGTTGGAGCCTGTAGCTACTTGGATCAATCATCAGCCTATTTTAGTTCACCTTTTGTAATTCGATTAGAGGAAATTCATTAGATAGTAAGGTTTTTTTATGCTTTGCTAGCCCGGCTTACTTGCCACCACCCAAACCTGACTCTATCATGACTATATGACAGCCCATTATCTTCAAAAACAAAAATCCAATGGTTCTACAAAAGTGAAGGGGAAGCATTGAGCTCAAGGGTCACTTGAATGATATCAGGTTTGTTCTTGATTAAGGACTCTTGGGCCAAACTGGGGCTCAATGAAATTCCGCAACAAGATGAGCAGCACAAAAAAACTGCAGCCCTTGTTGGACCTTCCCAACGACATCTGTTGTTGAATTACAACTCTAGTCATGAATTTCCGTATATTGAATTTCAATATCCATATATTGCTGGATTACAAGCCATCATTGAAATCCAGTCTTATTCCCCCTAGGACTCCAATAATCAATGCTTCTGTCCTACTGCAAGACTGACCAACAATAGTTTACAGCAAAACATGAAAGGTAGCATGTTTCATTGAAACATCCATCCCATGACAGGTCTGGGGTCAGGTCATCTATGCCTAAGCTATGTGCCAACATTTCTACAATTGTCCGGTCTCATTACTCCAACATTAGACCACTCCCAGAAATAACAGTCATAAACTTCAGAAAGCACACTAAAGTATTAACCCAAATCATGAAATTTTAGGCAGTCATAAGTTTCAGACCAAATAACAAGATAACACTAAGGTATTACCCAAATCATGAAATTTTGGACAGCATCACAGCAAAATGCAGGTACTTATCCCTACTGCAAGCATTCCCTCACAGTGCAGTAGTACAAGCGTTAACACGGATAAAAATAACCGGCCGCAGTGGTGATATTAATGGACTCGTCCACTAATCACATAAAATTAAGACACCATCTAGTCAAATCAATCCAAAGCTCAAGAGAAGATCACAGTGCTAGGAAGGATCAATATATGTAACAGCATAAAAGATGAATCAAATGCAAGAAAACATAGAGAACAGATATAATCATATAAATAAGCACCATGGATTACCAGAACCTCAAAAACGCGGAATCAAAGGACGAAAACAGATCAGAAACAAAACAACATTACCTAACACCAGCATCGCCAACAATGCCAATCGCCATTCCAGCAGAAAGTCCAGCAAGGCCACAAGCCAAACCCGAAGACAAATGAGCATATCCATCAAACAGATAATACGCTTTCGTCTTGGGATTAATTCCTGTACTGATAATCACAGCAATAATCAAACCATAAATACCTAACACACCAGCCATAACAACAGGAACAATCGATTTCATCACCAATTCCGGCCTCATCACACCCATCGATGCAACTCCAACACCGCTCTTTGCTGTCCCGTACGCCGCTCCCATACAGGAGAAGACTAAAGCAGCGGCAGCGCCGAGAAAGCCGAAGAACGGCGCTGTTTCATCGCCGCTGAAGGTTGTAGACATGGCTGAGATTCAGATCTGCAGATTGAAAAGCTGAGATTAGATAGATCTGAGATTCCGGAGAGGTTTGATGGAGAAGGAGAGGTAGACTTTCGCGTGTGTTAATTGAAGAGTGCTACACGAACACGGATATTTCTACACCACACAAAAAAAACAACAAAAAAAAAAAGGAAAATAATAAAAGCAGAAATAATACAAATAAAAAATAGATATGTCTCAAATAAATCAATATTTATAGAGGATAGATATCTTTTTCCAGGAAGTCTAATGATTCAAAAAGTCTAATCCTAAAGCAATGGATAAACACTTGTTAGTTGTTACATTGATCATTCTGTTTTTTAATTTATCTTAAAATATTAATTAAATTACATTCTTATTTTATCAATATAATAAATTTGTTATTTTACAACTCTTATACATTAATAAATATTTTGAAGCTCTGACCTTAAAATTATTACATTGATCAAGTCTTTTAAATTGGTATGAGGACTTTATTTTAAAACGAAAAAAAGTACATTAACTAGTCCTAAATCACTCAATGGGCGTTTTGAGGGGGTAATTGGTACATGATGACTTCATTTATGAAGTTCACCTATATTACAACATCCTGATCACACATGAAGTTTGATGATTTACAATGTATGGTCCCCGATTTGAAAATTACTCTCAGGCACCACATCGACATTTGACTTTTAAAAAATCGAATATAATCACAACATTTGATTTTGCTGATCTCGAATTCCTGTATTCAACTTCTATAAAGTTCAACCTTACCCGAAATATGAGGTTAATTTGATTTTATTCATCTAATTTCAACTTTACCTGTAAATAGTCACTCTTTTTCTTTCAGTGGCATTTTTAGTCACTATAACTTTCTATTTTCCTGATTTTTAGTCCTTTTGCCAATTATCACCGGAGCTCCGTGAAATCTTAATTTTCGATCACTATAAGCTTTTTATTTTACGGATTTTTAGTCCTTTTTATACATACCCTAAGCACTTCGTCGGAGCTCCGTGATGAATTGGCAAAAAGGACTAAAAATCCGTAAAATAAAAAGTTATATGACTAAAATGCCTTCTTAGGAGTAAAAGAGGATTATTTACAAAAATGAAAGTTAGATTTACTTAAAAATCAAATTAACCCGAAATATGATGTCATGGTAAATTTATTTTATCAAGTTTTGCAATTCATTTTATACATAATTACAAATCACACACATATTTAGACATGCAATGCATCACTTACTCCAACATCTAAATGTTAAAATGCATATATTCTTAATAAAAATTAAGGGGAAAAAAAAACACGTATATAAATAGACCATTGCAAATTATTGGATAAATGACATACAAAAAGGTAGAAGAAACTTGTTTAGTCGTTTTGTGTAAATGACAAGACAAATTGAAAAACTGTATTTTAGAGATTTTAACATTCAAATTTAGGAAAAATAGTACTGCAGCAGATACTCTATATTTTATTGTAAACTACAGATTCTGTAAAAAAATTCTTTTATCTCTAAGTAATTATGTAAAATAGAAAATCTAATGCATTTCATCTTATATAGAGATTCTGTACACTAGAAAAATGTGTATTTAAAACTGTAAAATAGAGTATTCGCTTAGAATATCTGATGCAAGTGCTCTTAGAACTAATCTAATTTCAAATCTCTAGATAGTTTGACAGCATTTTCAATGTAATAAGGGTGTAACATTTACATGCATGAACCATTTTCATTAGGTCATATGTTGTTTGACATCATTAATATTACTCCTATGAGTATAAGATAATACTTCTCACTTCTCATTTCAAACTTAAATAGCACAGTAATAATACCACATGCACTTCACAAATATAATTCAAGTAATGCTACTACATACTTATTAAAATTCATTTTAAATATTTCAATTCATTGTTCACACAGGTATTAACTCATTAATGTGGGCTCCAGTGTATGACCAAAATTACCAAAATGCTTTTGAATGCATCTTTGGGAAAAGAAAGGGAAAAAAAACTTTCTAAGCTAAAATTTAAAACCTTCTCGCTTGTTTATATTCCCACACTACACAACAATCAATAAACTCTAGGCGGTTGTTATTGACACCACAACGAATTACTCTCGAGGAGTCGCCATGCCAACATTCGATCTTTAAGAAGTCGAATATATTAGCTCAACTTTCGACTTCACAGAGGTCGAATGTCCATTTTCGACCTTTGTAAAGTCGAATCAATGGTGTCATAGTAGATTCATAGTGGTGCCAATAACAAAGCCCTATAAAACCCAATGCAATTACTTAGCTGCCTGCCCAATGAAAAGGTGTTTCAAAAAGGAGTCTTCAATGGCACCATACTCGGTCTGCTTTCTACTTTCGGGACTCCTCATTGGGTTCAACCGCTGGAAGTCGAACCTCATACATGAAGTTTGACTTTGCACATGTTGAATGTTGTGGATAGATGTTGAGTGGTGCCATTAAAGACTCCATTAACACCACCACCACCACCAACCCCCACCCCACCCCCAATTCTGTAGTAGGAACAAGAGGGAGGAGACGGGGGTGTGTGGTGGTGGTGGTTGGTGTTTTATGTTCTTTCATGTAAATCTGGAGAATGTTTCTATCATCCTTACACTTACAGTCAAGCTACTTCAAAAGAGTACAGCATCAGTGAGTCTAAGCTCAAGAATGCTCTCATTGGTATTGACACAAACAGAGAGCTTAATTGTTCTGGAAGCCCATCACTATATCTGGGTCTCTATCATTAACTTCCACATTTTCAGACACAACTATAGACATGTACTGGACACCTATGCTCAACCAGTACAAGTACCTCCATCCCTCAATATGCATCTCTTTTCAGATTTTTAAGCAGATTAAGGATAATATATAAATGTCCTAAATTTCAGTTTATGAAGAGTAAAGTACCATTTACCTATCATTAATGCAAGGGTCGTAGTGTTTGAAAGTTGTTAGATGGATAATAAATTAGGGATAAGATGAAGAATACATATCCTAAAAAATAATATCTTAGTCATTCCAAACTGACAGATAATACCGGACATTTTGCTCAGAAAAAGGACACATATCGAGGAACGGGATGGAGATAGTACTAGAGGACTACTTACTTACGTTAGCGTGAGTAGCTCAAAGCCTCAGCTCAAAATAGGATTCCTACACTGCCATACAAAAACTTGATCCTGTTAGTTAATTGAAAAAAAATGCAGAATGACCAAAATGAATCCAATAAAATGATAGTACATCATACATGATAAACTGATACTTTTAATTCAGGGAAAGAAGTACCATATTCATCATTGAATTCAATTAATTAATCTAATAAAAACAACAAATGAACGGAGCATAGAACGTGCAGATTATTGAGAAGATAAAAGGCTGTAATGAAACATATCCAATAAGTGAAGTCAAAATATATTACAAAGCGTTTTCAAAACCAAGTCACCATTCACTGAAAGCCCAGATTTAATCTAGTCACCATTCACTGAATTTTAACAAGTACAAGGGAGAAATTTAAAGAAGTGTACCTTTTGTCCTGTGCAGTCTCATATCCTCCATCTTAACCCTCAAGGATAGCCGATAAAGAATCATCCCATGCCCTGTGCACAAATAAAGCAATCGATACATACATATATAACAAAAAAAAATGTATATGATCAAGAATCCAATCCTACTGACATCGAATGCTGGTGAAATAGAATCGTGAAGGCGAAATAATGTGCACGAACTTTGCACAGAAAAGTGCAACCGATGGTGCTGAAATTTCTTTTTTTTTTCTTTTTATCTTTTTTATAATGTAAATGTAAATGTACAATTCAAATCATTTTCTGTGTATTATTTTTTGTGATCATCGAGTTGAAACAGCATAACAACGCTGTCAGCCTAATAACACCTTTACTTGATAACTATACCACAAATTTAGAGAAACTAAGATGAAATATCATCAAAATGGAATTAGCAGGTTATATCACCGTTAAAATAAAATCTCTGATCTGTACAAATGGAAAAAAAGTGAAGGGAAATATATGAAACTATGTCGATCTCATCTACTATGAGGATCCCTTAGTTGAAAAAATAGGGGGGTCTTCACCATCTACCTTAAGATATACTACAACTAAGAAATTTATCAAAACGCCCTAATTAAAATGAGATATATAATCTCAAATAAAACAGATGGCTAAAAGGGTATTGCAAGTATCCACAGCATTGGCGAGACCCGAGACGCCCATCTCAAAACTTCCTCATAGGAGGCCTTTGCCACCCTGAAAATCCAGTTCCATCATCATAACTTATAACAAATTGCATAAAACCCCAAAACCTTGTAATAGAAGAAGCTCACGATAAGGCACCACGGCGAGCAATTCAGTAAATGCTCAAAATATCAGAGCATCGTCCTTCCATTAGCATTTTGAATAAATTGACATCTGAATTGGGAAGCCTTCATCAATGACAAAACGGCGACTATAGGCAAAGAAACACTCGTGCACTCCGCCCGGCTGTCACACAACAGGCAAAAACTAAGGCCAGTCACTCTATCAAGGGCCTCACGATTTTGCCCTTGCCTTTGATCCCATATGCTTTTCTATCAGCTGGTCCACGAAAGCACGTATCTGTATCATGGAAAGAAAGATAAATGACAACTTAGAGAGAAAAAAATTAAAATGAATAAAACATTTTCTCCTTACAATACAGAACACGTAATAAAAATCACATAAACCCTATTCAATTCAAACAACATATCAAATGAGATGTTTCATTTGAAACGACAAAAATCGCATGTCTGACTTCCATATTGCAAGAACATGGAGGAGATGAAGAAAGAAAAAGACATTATAGAAAGAGCTTTATTGGGATAGAGGATAACAGTGACAAGTACGTATGAAGACAGCTTTTGTTGACGGATTTCAAAGAATAGAAACGGTCAAGAGTGAATACCTGGAGCAGAACCTGCAAAAACCTACATTAACAGATTAAAGCATTGCAGATTTCGATCACCTTTACTGAGTGCGTGCTCAACATAATCAGATTAAACACGGTGGATACTGGACTATGACTAAACATTAGATGCAGGGCCTGCAACTCTAAGGATATAAAAGTCTACATTTTTAATGTAGTGCGTGTATGGGTGTGTGTATATGTATTATGTATGTATATGTATATGTATAAGTATAAGTATATGTATATGCATATGCATGTAAATGTATAGCTCGTACCTATGCATGTATCTCTGTGTGAGCATGTTCGTTTGTGTGTGTGTTACATTTCGTTTTATTTACTATCGAACAAGTAAAAGGGACGAATATTTGAGTTCAAAACTCAGCCTCATTTGCATAAATCACTAAAAAGGCTCAGGAAATCATGCTAAAATCATTTGAAGCTAGCATACTGTTCAACCAAGACAAAAACATTTAAGTAATATACCTTAAATACAAGTAATCAACTGCTTACCTTGTTCTTTCGTTTAGAATCAAGAAACTCAAAAACAGCCATTGCTTTGTCTGCATCAGATGTGTTTTCCATCACCTGAAAAGATACAAAATTTTGCAATTAGGTGGCCTTATCAAAACCAAAACTTCCATTACTATTGGTCGAAGACCGATTTATTTAATGAAAAGGCAAACTTTAGGGTACTACTTGCCTGTATGTGAAAGCTCAAAAGATTGTAGAAAGAGAAGAGAAAACGAACCTTTGTGGCAGTTTTCTTCATTATTGACTTGTAACCATCTCTGTCGATTTTCCTAGCTTTATACAGGGGCATGAGCAATGATGCACAATAATCTACAACTGCCTGTTTGATAGACTCTGCTCCTCTTGGTTGAGTACCCACCAATTCTTTATTCACAGTAACTTGTGACGCAGAGCTCTCATTTGCACGTGTGTCATGGTTCCAAGTGGATAACCTTGCAGTCGTGTCTGAATCCGCCTCATCCGTTACATGTGTTGTCTGGAAATAATCAGAATTAGCAGCTGCTGCTTGACATTGCCATCTCTCTATGGCATTGTAATCTTTTATTCCTTCACTACCACCACTATCAACCCAGGCTTTTGTGAATAGGGTGCTATCAACCGACAAATTTTCTCCGGAGTGCTCTTTAAAGTTCGACTGGCATGCTGTGTCGCTTGAGTTGCTCTTCCGTGATAGATTATCAGCCGATCTTTTGACTTCTCAAACTTCATACCAGCAGCAGAAAAGTCAACCGACCAATCCCTGACTCTACAATTCCTCGAGTCCATTTCAGATAAGCCATCTTGTTTCTTTAATATACCACCAGACCAATTTTTGCTGATGTCAGCTTCATCCATACGTGCATACTGCTCACGTCTAGCAAATTTGAGGAAAGAAGGAATCTTGGGAAGCTGCAATGAAGTGCTATCCTTCATGCCAGAAGAAGCATATGCCTGCACAACACAGTATCAATGCACATTTTCAGAAGCAAATAGTGATGATTATGGGCACACAAATATGCAAGTTCAATTGCGAGCACAGAGAGATGGTAAATCTGTAGTGAACTTCAAGAACATCTCTCTACATGGAAAGGAGGTGGAAATTTTCAAATCATCTCTCAAAACATAATTATTCCTCTTATACTTCAGTCATTATGTGAGAAATTTTAAAGTTAGAATAGAATATGGATGAAATGCCACTGTGCGAAAGGTGAGAAAGGTGCTCCCTAAGGCAACCAAAAGCGAAACGAAAATGACACTTAGCCAGACTAGGGAATCGCATTACCATTTTGCGCACCTCAACACTTAGGTCGCCTCTCACCTTAGCACAACTATGCCTGGAAAGGGAATTCTGAGTACGATGCTGACACATCACTTATTCTTCTTTTTAGAGCATATATTCATCTATTTGTAAATTGCATTAGGAAACTATGAAAAGATATGTCAACACCATAAGGTGACTGGGCAGTGTATTGGTATTGTAATTTTGATCAAACTCTTTTGCAGATAGAAAGCTTTAGTTTAGTAGTAGTAGTAGTAGTAGTAGATCTGGGAAATGGTTGAACTTTAGGAAAAAGTGGATATGACTTTACTGGTAACAATTTATATGGGAAAACAAAAACCTATGGTTCTGCATACTCACAGTATCCGCTTGAAAGATAAGGCTTCACTACTTAAAAAGACAAGCAAAAACCTAACCAACGGCAAAGTCCAAATCCCTCTATCGGAGGAAAAAAAAACACTTATTATACACACATCGTTAAATTGAAAATGCATCATATTCAGTCCACAAAGGCGTTCACCACAAGCAGATAAACTGAAACATGTCTATATGGACCAACAGTACCACAAAAGCCATACTAACGTCCAAAGATATCACACTTGTAATGAATCATGAGATCACAAACATTGAATGATATAATAGCAACAACAAAAAAATTAAAGAGAATAGAACTCTAATTATACCCCCTGTTATATAGCGAAAAAAGAGTAAATATCAAAAAGTAAAAGACAACCCACCTCAGCAGCATGAATAGCTGCAGCATGCGCAGCTTCGGCAGCAGCAAGGGCGGCTTTTTCCTCTTCTGTCATGACAGATTCTTCCTCCCACAGTGAAGTTCGCCTTTCCACCGAACCATGAGAAGTCAGAAATTTAACATCTGACTTTGAGTCTGCTTTTGCTTCCGCATGCACAGACTTATGAATATTCTTCTTCATGTTGTAACTAGAAGTTATAGGATTTCTGTGAGAAGATACATTTGCACTTCCTTTTCCATCTACAGTACCATGATATGTTCGTAGCGGAGGCCTTCCCGAAGCTTGAGCAGATTTATTCTTTGAAGAATCAACAGAAGTCTGTTTGTTTAGCAACTTCGATCCACCATTTGAAGCCTTCTCTTTGCGGAATATTTCAATCCAGACACTAACTAGCTGGCTTGCGACGGCCCGAATATCCCGGCTAGTGTGTACACAAACTTTCTCTTTCACCGTCTTTCCAATACCTAACACCACAATTTTTTTGGAAGTTAATTTTTTAAACAAATAATTAAACAACACAACAGATGAATGAATCCCATGAATTCAGAGGTACAAAGACTAATTTAGAAGATTTGCATGCGAACACATGTAGATAAGTCTACCTAGACACCTTTTACTTGAATATATTACTGCCTATCCATCAATCTGATCCAAAATGCTCGTCTAAATTTTTTTGACCCAATAGCTTGAGTAAGGCACAGCAGAAAAGTTGCAAATCAAAATAATGAAGAATAGCCAACAGATCATCTTATACTTATCGTCTCTATTAATCACCAGAGAAGTACCAGAAGCTTCTGATAGCATACGAGAATCTTCAGGAAATTATATTACCTGACAGACGAACTGCAAGCAGGTCCGTTGAAACAAGCACAAGCAAACGAACACAATGTCGCAGTAGTTGAGTCCCATCCTTACCCATCGCATCCTAATAACAAAGGTTACAAATAAGAGTCAAACAGTAGTTTCCAAAGAGAATTATTATGACAGAAGTAGCATGCCAGTTAATCAAAGGAGTCGCATACCAGCATCCATGAGTTTAGCCTGCTCAACCCATTTTTGGTTCCAGCAAATGATTTCAAAGTTTCAACAGGTAGCTTCAACAGCTCTTTCACCACAAACAACCTTCCTGACGTGCTTTTCGTGGTGTTGAACATATCCTTCAGCAAGTTCTCCCTAGTTAAGGTTTCAATATGATCCAAAGATTTTTTGTTTAGGGCACTGGATAACTCTATTGCATCAAGCCTCCTAATGATGTCCCTTAATTCTATCATCTCAACATCCATACTCTTAGCAGCCTCCATGGCCTCTATTTCTGCTGTATAATCAGTTCCTGTATTCAAGATATCAATAATCCGCACAGCCTCTCGGAGGCCACTCATCATAGCACCACCAACTGTATCAGGATGCTCCTTACAAGTAGCTTCACCAGCAAAAAATAAACAGTTCTCAACAGGTCTACCTAACAAGTCATAGTCCTCACCAGATGACCCCACAGCGACATATGAATAAGCACCATAGCTATATGGATCCATCCCCCAGTCTGTCACAACTGATGCAACTGGTTCAGGTACATTCGTCTCTCCAAATAGTTTACGAAGTACAACCAAAGCATGGTTTACATGATCAGAAGAGCTCATGTTCTGCCCATCGATAGCAGCCTTACCAACTACTAAAGCTATAAGAACCGGAGCCCCAACCGTCTTCTTCACGTTCCAAAACATGAAGCACCACCCCCTCTGTTGTGTCTCTTCGGCAGTAGCACCAAAGTAATCAATTGTATCATCCCAAAACACCTCGGGAAATTCCATCACTACTTTATTAAGAACGCCAAATCCAAGTCGCTGAATTGATACACATTTCCATTCAGGTAATGGTGGAGAAAACTGGATGCTTTCAGCTTTCAAGCAACCCAGTGGCACAGTTATCAGGACTGCATCCCCAGAAAACTCCTGGTCGTTTAATGTGGAGACTATAACCTTTTCACGCCTATCATCGCTGTCCATGTCATCTTTTGCCAAATACTTAATTTCTTTCACGACATGGTTTAACTGGATACTAAGTCCGTTTGCCATAGACTCAACAACCGCACTATAACCCCTTTAATCATGCAATGAGCTCCACCGAATCCACCATATACATCATCTTGGTTCCAATTTGGAAGCGATACCTCCTTAAGTAATGCCGCACAGCCATACTCCAAATTGGCAAAATGCCAATCCATAACTCTTCTCTCAACAGGACTCAATGACTCAGTTTTCACACTTAGATCCTCAAAAGTTGTTTCTTTAACAGAGTCCTTTTCAGACACTATGACAGTATCTGTTGACTTTAATGGTCCACTATTGAAGTGATTTCTTCCGTTACGAATCATGCGACGTCTTTTGAGGGCATACTCCAAACCATCCTCAAGTGACATCTGTGATGCATGTTCTCCCTTCTGAGCAACCAACAATAACATGTCATCCAGGAGGCTATTAAATTCTGCTTCTAATGTTTCATCAAGATCTGCTGGAACTTTCCGACCCGTTGCAGTATCGTAAAGAGGGCAGTCACTATTCAAAACAGTCAACTCAAGACCCAACTGAGCACAGACCAAGGAAGAAGGATCTGCTCTCCTTTCAGTAGCCACATCTGCCTCAACGCCCGTAATAATGCTGGCACCAAGATCCACAGGAACTGACAACGAAGAACGATCAGTGAAAACTCGACCCCTATTCTGCTCCTGGCCTCAAGCACGGTGACATGAAAACCTTGGCGCTGCAAGTGCCTTGCAGCAGTTAAGCCTGCAGGACCAGCACCAACTACGATAATTCGCTTTCTGACATCAAAATTACACGACCTGGCATGTATGTTGTCTTTAAACAAGGCAGACTGAAGGTCAGAGGAGACTTTAAGGCCTCTGACGGTTCAGTAGATAATTCTCTATCAATATCTGCATCGACTGCACTTATGTTTGGGTTAGCCACTGAAAGCAATCTGACATTCTCGTAATCAATAGTAGGATTCGTAGACAAATTATCCAAACTTGCCACATCACCAGGCACAGTTGCATTGTGAAAACTGCTGTCCAAATTATTATCAGAACTAAGTCTGACAGGTTCAGTCTGCATACACAATCCTGGACTTTGAGCATCAACAGGTCCATTGGCCAACTTGGCCACCAATTTCACATCATCAGATGCATTGCCATGATTTTCCGCTAAAGAGTTCTCCGAAGTCTTAATGTTCCCAAGGATGAATGAGACTCCATCACTAGGATCACCATCAGGGGCCACCAATCTTTCCTCAAAGTTTTCAGCCTTTAGGAGTCTTAAGTCATGTGCCAGGCCATTTACAGACTTTGCAGAAGCAACACCAAAATTTATGTGGCCCTGAAGTTATCAAAAGTTTTATATGTTTTTAACAGAATTTGAACAAAAAAATATGTATATACACAGCTAAAACTAGCATGCAGAAGGCAAGAAAGTTCTGCAAGCAGGTTCAAAAACTAAAAATAGAACAAAATCGACAGTGAAAACCTCAGAAACTTACACATTGATCAAGAAATGCATATATATCTCCAATTAGAGACACACGCAGCGATTCACCAGCCAAAGGTGCATCAGACTCTAAGCACTCTGAAAGGGGCAAAATGCGGCTCACATCCTTGCTCCAGAGACTCAGAATAAAGTTCCTGCAAGTAATTGGAAGCTGTTTGTGTTAGGACCACACATGAGTAGCGTGTTGAAGCCTATAAATGTCTACATAACTCACCGCCCCAACAGTTTAAGCTTTCGGAAGAGAAGACGGTAATCCAACACTATGAAACAAAACTTAAAGAGAAGGGCAAAAAATTAATGCTTAATATGCACTACTGAGAGATAGAAAACATGAGCAAACCATGTGGAATTGAATTGCCTGATGCATTATCAAAACAGTAGAAATATTTAGGCTCTGTTGGTGGTGTTGGGCCCACTTTATAGCTATTTTACTAAATTTATGACATAAGATTTGAGTAATTGTTGAAACGGAAAGTGGAGAACTATATCTACAATATATTCACCATTGTAACTCTACTCAAAAAGATTGAGCATCCCAACTATCATCTTTTGCACGAGTAGAGATTTTATAGTAATGGAAAATGGGTCAAATAGTATTTGGAATATAAACTGATTCTGAAGGGAAAAAACCATATTAAATGCATACTTCATTTTTTAAATGCAAAATTCTATTTTTTATAAACCAAAAATGCAAAATCATGTTCAAAATGGTAAACAAGTAATTATTCAATATGGAGATGGAATATCAAATAATTGAAAGACAGGAGACATAGAAGACTAATTGTTTTGTACATTTACACGCTTATGCAACCAAGCAATCCTTACAAAGTGCTTTTCAGAACTTCCAAAACGAGTGTGATTAGTGTTTGGGAAGTATACTAGCCTAGTGTGAATGATGGCGAGACATGTTTAATAGTCCTTCTGACTGAGAGGAGTCTAAAATGCTAATCAATTGATTCTATGCATGGAAAGTAAAATATTCAACCATCCAATAGTCAGCACTAAAAGGTTAAATGTCTAACATACTGACAACCCATCTCAAATCACCAGCCAACTTGACTTTGGAAATGCTAAAACATGTTGAAGGATAACAAATTCACAAGAACGCCTCCTCGTCTTATCCAAGTTGGAAGGAGTAGATGAAAGAAAGCATTTATCCTTTAGTCTTACACTATGCACAGAAGAGTTGCTTCTTCATTTTTTAACAGTTGCTTCAAATAGCAATAATCAAGGCGACTCGGGAACATAATCAAAATCCCTATGTATTGAATAATCATGCAATAGTCGCCCCTAGGCAACATTTACGCATAAATGGGTGAGAGACTGACTATGAGAAAGGCAGGTAAAAGGTCAAATAACCAATGACAAGAGACAAAATTAACATAATCATAAGGCTTAACAGAAACTAAAAGGGGCGGAAACAAAACAAAGGATAAATAGTTTGCCATTAATCGTATCATTAGCACATAGCAAGTAAAGTTTTCACAGATACAGAAGATGGAAAACTGGAAATTTGGCAAGCTTTACATAAAGAATTGCTTAAGTGAAGCAACGAAAGTATCATTCTTGATACACTCAAACTTATGATTACCATATTTGTCATTCTATTTCCTCTGTTTATTTTTTTACATTGAAACTATGTTCCCCATCCACTCAAACATAATTATGATATCTCTCAAATTACTTGCCATGCTATTTCCTCTGTTTAATTTTTACAGTGTCAGGAGCTTTAAATTATACTAAAACAGAAAAATGCTTGAGAATAGGTTACGAGGCTTTGCACAAGGCCAACACGACGCCCAAATAAATACCAATATTTTATAAGCAAAACAGTAATCGGCATCCCTACTCTGCAGCGCCCAAAATTCCTGCACTTACTCCTGAACACATCAGCTATAATATGTATAACCAACACTTCAATTTCAGCATTGCCATATATGCAATAAATGCAAGGGCGGAAATCAGAAGAGAACAAGGATCAAAACAACGAGAAGAAGGGAAAGGAGATGACAAAGAAACGGATGCTCGTATTAGAAAATCATAAGTGGGGAGCAGTAGAGTGCAGTGAAGATAACGTCTAACATGGAGAAAACCTACAAAACAGTCCAAACAGGAAGTAAGAATAGTGTGTCCGTACAGTGAATTAAAGAATGAGTGGCAACCTGCATTCTAGATACTCCTGAATCCCACCTTTGCGTTTTATAACCTCCTTAAACCTAATTTTTCGATAGGAGTGAGTGAATGAGCTTTCAGCCCAGCTGATACGACCGCAGACCCTCCATTTTCAGCTTCAAAATTGTTAAATGAATTCAGCTTCTCTCTTGTTTTAGATGATTGATCACTATCTCCGATCGATGACCAACAAAGAACTCTTGCTCATGTGAAAGTATCTCCCAATCAGCATCCCCTCATAAGCCATATCACTATCTCTCCGCTTCTTAGGCTTTCAACAACACGCTGACCTATTGACTGCTTATCAGTGGTGTCTTCATTATCAAGCATCAGTGATGTATCTTCTGAATAACTCCGTTACAATCTGCAGTATCTGATGGGGAAGAGGCTTTCTAGCCTCTTCATCCCCAGAAAGACTGTCAAAACCCAGAAGGCATGCATTTTCAGACTCAGTACCAGGACGTTTATTTTGGTTCAAGGTAAAACTGCACTTATCCACAATAGTAGCACAATCCATTGGTACTGCGGACTCAGCAAAGAGATTGGTTTCCTCGCACTGTCCAGGAATAAGTTTGTTATGGTGCTCCTCCTGGACTGTAGTCTCATGTTTGGTGATAGCACGCTGCAATAGTACAGAATCTTCCTTCTCTGGACAAAAAGAGGCATTGGATTGCAGCTCAGTAAAAATTTGGGCAATGTATCTAGGCCATCAGCTTTGCTAATTGAATCATCTTCCGTGAACTTGACAAGCCCGGCATCAAGTCCACCATCAAATTGACCATGATTTTGCATAGACATGTCAGAATCAAACTTATGGTGCTCGGTTTCAGCCAACCCCACCTTCTCCTCAGGAGAGGTGGGGCCTAAAAGCAAAGGCTGTGATGAATCAGTAGTTTCACCAGACATGTTTCTGTTAGAGCAGAGAGATTGACAACATTGCAAACTTGGTTGTTTGTGATCTGGGCAAAACGTCGGAACTTCCTCGCACCCTAAAGTGAGACCTTTTTGGTCCACATCCATCTTTGATTCTTTTTCTATAGCATGTATTGGTGATATCGTGTTGTCAGATACTCTTTCAGGCAGTGCCGCATCACAATGACTGTTATCGTGTTCTTCTGCACTAAAAGATAAAGGCCTTTCTAGATTCAACACTGGGCTAGCTGTTTCCACTGAATGACACTCAGAAAGCGGGATTGACAACGTTTGACCAATCAATCCATCAGTCTCAACTTCAGTTGAAGAATTAGAACATGTGTCACAACCAGGCTTTGTTATTATGTTTGTAGAAACTGAAACTGAATCCTCTAAAAGTTCTTCTGCAGACACATCAACCAAGTTAGATGCTAGACATACGTTCTCGTTATTTTCTGGTATACTGGTAGTCTTTGAATCAGATAAATATTTCCTTGTGGGTTCATCAAGCAGAGAACCAGCAGTCACCCCATGAGAGCTGTCAATCATCCCACCACTGGAGATTAGAGCTTCATTTACAGGTTTCAACCTCATAGAACAGCGTGATTTCCTAACTGAAACAGATTGTGCTTTTTGAAAGAAGGCAGACAATGAATCTTCAAAACCATCATCAAGGAGTTTTTGAGAACCCTTGTCGGGCTCTAAATCCACAACATGTTCATTTATTGATAAGTTCTTATCACGCATCTTATCGTCTACGGTATCAACTGAATCATGTTCTGTACCTATATCTCTAAGGAGGGGGGATTTATTGGATTTCTTACTTTTGCTTCTAGTCATTCCACCTAATGCTTTGCCTAAACCTACTGCACATTCATGACTACCTTCTACCTGAACTTTTTTAGAAGCCCTGGAGGTCGAACCTCTGTTTTCCTCTAGCTCGATTACAGGTTGAACAAATGGCTCAGGCACATTACCACCAACATCAACCCCAGCCTTCGACACACCTCCACCACCCTTCTTAGGTCCCCTCAGTTTTTTCCTTAAGCTGGCTAATGTATCATCCATCCCAACCAACTCGTCATCTGGATCCACCGAATTCCCAACACCTTTATCACCGCTACCACGTGAATTAACATTGTTTTTCTTACTCTTCGTTTTCAACTTTAGGAAAGAACGAATGGGCTCATCATCACTCGCATCAAAGCATGTGTCAACCTGTTTTGCCCTTCTCTTTGAACCAACCTTGTGCTTTTCTTCTCCGTCCATCCTCTTGAACCGAATGATTTCAAATCAACACTCCTATTTTGAACATAACCCAAATTCCTCCTCAATACAGACAAGCAGCCATCAGATTGCCCTGAATGTCATTCAACAATCATAACAAACTATTATGTTAATACAAAAAAACACATGTATGATGTATCTCAATTTATGTGAAAGAACCACTAATTCAACAAGAGATTCAGAAACTACGTTCAACTGCTGTACAACTTTAAAACGATATAAAAGGTGAAAAAGCTCTAACCTAGCAAGGTATGTAAACAAAAAAACATAATAATACCCCAAATATAACAATTCAAACTATCTCAGCACATAAATTTCAAGTGGATGACGAATAATATGATTAAAGCTAGGTTCAAACACAAAAGTACCAAAACAAAAACGAAGTAAACGATAACGATACCTGATAGTTAATGTATGACGAGGGCTTCTGGGTGAATAGAAAAGACTTGAGTGAATGGGTTAATGAACTTTTACAGCTTCTGGCTATGGAGACTGATAAGTCGACCTCCTCCTCCTCCGCCCTAGTACGCCGGTGCTCGGCCTATTCAGGAGCTTGGGACGGAAGCTTTCGTTTTTCTTTTTTTTGTGTTTTTTTTCTTTTTTTATTTATTTTATTTTTCGGTGCATATATCGCCGTGTGATAAGTAAGAAAATTAGTTACACACACAAAACATAAAAAACACCACGCGATAATGGTCCTTAACTACAGTATTCCACTATTCGTTAAATGACGTGTCCCTAACAGATATACATGCATTTACCCCACTAATGACCGGTTTATTAATTTCAATACTTTTTTTGAAAGAGGGGTAATTTCAATACCTTTTGGTTTAAATTCCTTTTTTCTAATCATTTTTTTATGAAGTTTTATTTTTTCAATATGAATCGTTCATTCATGTTTCGAGAAATAAAGTTTTGTAAAACAATCACTTCAATCAAGAAATCATGCATAAGTAAATCACGGAAACTATGAAAGTGAAGACATCCTCAAAAAATATATATATATATGAGTGAAGACACAGTGAATCTAGACTTTAAATTTCACCACCACATACACTGATAATGGAGAGGATACATCTACCGACCCTAAGCTCTCGAAAAGCTACCGAAAAAGGATCATGATCTTTCATTTCCTATTTGTCTCTTTCTCATGTCATGTGATAAAAGCAATAGAATGTTGTGATCGCTTTTCAGGAGTTTTTATGTGATGATACATCCACCGACCCTAACATCCCGAAAAGCTACCGAAAAAGGATCATGATCTTTCATTTCCTTTTTTGTCTCTTTCTCATGTCATGTGATAAAACCAATAGAATGTTGTGATCACTTTTTAGGAGTTCTTATGTGATGCATTTCGGGGGAGGTAGCTTTTTCGCACCGATAATTTACCAATGCCCATGTCGAATAGGCACTGCATCTATATGTATGGTGAATCACTAAACACATCATTGTTAAGTAAAGGTTACCTTTTCTAGAATAAGTAAAGCAATTATTATGTTCTCAAAAAGTACTACCTCATTGAATAACCACATCGATGTGTTACACCGATAACGTAATAGGTTTCTATCAACTTATCAACATAAAAGGGCCGACACGAATGTTCAGGACTATGAATGTCAAAATGAACTTAAAAAAATACATTGAGCAAGTAATATTAAAGTTTCCTCAAGGGTTATTATAAGACAACACATTCTAAAGAGAAAGTGTTGTAAAGTATAGACAAATGCATAAAATGAAAGCTAATGTAACGCCCCCAAACCCCAGGTCTGGTAGCGTTAAATGAGTCATAAATGGTCCGGCCAACTGCTTAGACCGTCGTCCTCGCTTGGTCTAAAATGGCTAACCCGAGTTGACAAGACATTTATGTCTCACACTTATATGGGGGTTAACAGGACTTTACTTTACCGATGTGGGACTTTACATTCCCCTCCCCCTTATAAGAGACTAGCGTCCTCGTCAGGACGGCCAAGACTTGTCCCAGTTCGTCCCTACCATAGGATTCTAGAGGTGGCCCCCACCGCCTCTCACGGTGTGCACTTGATTCCGTATGATAGTCGGCTCCAAATACCGTTACAGAATAATGCCCAGGACCCACTGTCTTGGTAGCACTAAATGAGTCATAAATGTCCGGTCAACTGCTTAGACCGCCGTCATCGCTTGGTCTAAAAGGGCTAACCCGAGTTGACAAGACCTTTATGTTTCACACTTATATGGGGTGAGCACCCTCTTAGTTTACCGATATAAGTGTGAGACATAAATGTCTTGTCAACTCGGTTAGCCCTTTTGCACTAAGCGAGCGGCGATCTAAGATTGACTGCATATTTATGACTCATTTAACCGCTACTGCCCGAATCCAGAAGCGATATGTTAATAATACCATCCGCAATCGGGCGATTTTAAGGATCTAGATCTATAAAATACACGTAATAAAATAACTAGATCTATATCTACAAGGGGGTTGTAGAACATACCTCTTGGATCTCAAAATCCAAGTTGAAGAACCGCAATAGAAAGGATGAATACGTGAAGAGCACCACGATCTTCCGTACGTGTGATCCAAGCAACTCCCGGTGGAAGGAAATTCTCGTCTCGAATCCTTCCGATATGCTACCCGGAAAAATCTCCAAGATCTTCCCTCAACTACCCTTGGCCAAAATTTCCTTCCTCTCTCTAAGAGATGGAAGTCGAAATTTTATTGTGTGTGTAAGGCTTAGGAGAACTCTCTTTATATAGGAGAGTAAAACTTAGCCTCCAAGGATTTAATAATTAATACAAAATCAATTATAATAATCCTATTAAATAAAAGATAATCCCATAATATTCTAGAACAAATCTAGAATAATATTTATCTTTATTTCTTTCCATAAATATTTATCCAATAAATATTTTATGCACATGTCTTATTAATACACAAGAAAACAATTTCTTGTTCCATAAAACATGTCAAGGGGCGAAAATACCACATATTGACCTAGTCAATATTAATTTTGCCATTACACAATAATTGGGCCAAGATTATGGAAAATGTCTTTTCCACATATTTAATTATTTAGCCCAACTAATTTAATAGTCCATTAAACAATTAATTCACATATCGTTTTAATAAAGTCCAACAAGAACTAAATTAATATTATTAGGATTCGACGTCCGAGAATAGCTATGCTTATATTAGGAGGCACGTCGGGGACCATGGACTAATAATCGCGACTCGATAAATCAAATAAATAATTATCTTACGAATGAATAATTATATTCGATAAATCAATCACGGAATATGCCACCATAATCCTGTGCGGATTGCACTCCTCGATTATGAGATTATATTTATCTCCTCACGAGAATAATAATAAGCGTCCATTGATATAATCATTACATATGGATTAATCCTCCATGATCGCTCATTCTAAATCGGGAAGTTACCGTTAACCCTTTTTAGAACCTCTTATCCTTATTTACCATTAACCCCCAAATCAATTAATTCATACGACTCACTTTGGTAGCTAATCGATGTAATATGAACTCCATGGATCGATCGCTTTCTAGAATTAACAAATAAGTGAAACTGTCTATCTACTTCCATAAATGGAAGGAATGGATTCCATATCTCGTGATAACACGAGACTACTCACTCAATCCAAAGACAATGCCAAGATGGGGTAATTCGGACCACAGACTCGGTGTAATCCTTAACCGTCAAGTCAAACTTCATACCGATTCAAGCGGTTGGTGTGATCACCTCAGGATTAAGATATATCCATAAATATGATCATCCATTGATTCGATAAGAATTCTCGATTCACGGAATTATATCGTGAACTCTAATCAAATCGGTCCAAATTTCATATGATATATCTATCATATATAAATGCCCCATTAGGTTCTCTTAACCGAAAGTCCGGATAAGACAATCACACCTATTATGTTCTTGACGCATTAATAGCACGTTAAAGGAGAGACCCGATACCCTCGATTAACTTCACTACGGGCTAATTGTATTTTAAGTACATCTTCCACTAACTTTCAATCCTCCCGTGTATATACCATACAATCGAGTTAAGTGATTACATAAACGATATACTTTAGGGTTTTTCAGTAGTGTAAATACTATTGTCACATCGGTGATTATGAGAATAATAAATATGAATAATAATATCATTTCATTTATTAAATAAAACAATTACAAAAATTGTCTTTCGGGGCATAACACCTAACACGTTACGAGAATGGTATTCGAGCCGACTATCAAACGGAACTATCCACTTTGCACCGTACAAGAAGGCGGTGTAAGGATGGCCTCTGGTTACCTCTGGTAGGGACGATCCGGAATGCTTGATCTTGCCGTCTGGCGAGGCCGCCATCCACTATAAGAGGGAGAATGTAAAGTCCACATCGGTAAAATAAGAGAATGCTCACCCCGTATAAGTGTGAGACATAAAGGTCTTGTCAACTTTCGGGTTAGCCTTTTAGACCAGCGATAGGGCGGTCTAAGCGATTGACCGGACATTTATGACTTCGTTTAATGCTACCAGGCCGAAGTGCAGGCGTTACAAACGTTCAAACTTTGTCTGCAAATAAGAAAAGAGAGAGAAAGCAAAAGCGGTCTCCAAAGGATCTTCTTGATCGTCGAGTCGGTTTTCTGAATCGTTTGAAGATTCGAGAATCGTGGGGAAGAGAGGATCGCTTTGGTAGTAAGGTTTCGAGTTTAAGTAAAGGTATGGTTTTGGCTCTAAATATAGAATCTTGAAGATTAGATCTTGTTTTTGTGTTCTAGTTGATCAATTCAGTAGTTAGATTGTTTAGCAACCTTTGATCACAACTAATTTAGGCTTAATTGTTGATCAATTAGGTTTGAGTTGGAGTTCTAAGAGTCTTTGCGCAGGTTTCTTGAAGGTTTGGATTCGGTTTTGCTTGCTAATAAGGCAAGAGGCTCTTCTAATGTTTAATTAAAGTTTTATGGTGTTAAGGTTGTATTTTGGGTATGATTTGTGTTTATAAATCATGCTAGTTGTTGTAATACAAAGTGTTATAGCATGTTTAAGACATGTTTTGATGCTATTTGGATGTATATTTGACGTTAAACTTGGTTGGTTTTGATTGGAGGTCGATAAAGTCGTGAAAAGCGCATGTTGTGCGATTTTGGTCGATTTAAGCCCCCCAAACTGTTCGAGAGGAGTTACGTGAACTTTCACGGTGCATTTTGGCGCCTAACATGTTTGGCGCCCCAAGCTGAGCGAGAGTTTAGTGAAGTCTCTGAAGCGATTTTGGCGCCACGTCAAGGTGTTGGCGCCCCAACACTTTGTCTAAATGTTATTTTGAGTGTTGTAAGCTACGAGATGAGTTATAAATGTTATCTCTTGATCTAATAACACTAAATGAACATGAACAAACCTTGATTAAGCTTCTGATGCGTTTAGTTCCAGCACCGAATGTACTTTTCAAGGGAGTTGAAGTTCGGGACCGTCGGAGAAGTATGATTGGCTTGTGCTTTGATGAATTAGTATTCATCAATGTCTGTGTATGTGCTAGGCCTTGTCCATGTCTAGTGATCTAGGAAAAAGAGTACGTAGTAGAAGTGAGGGAGCTTACTTGAAAATACTTAGGTGGCTAGTTAATAATTAATAATAAACGTACGTGTGTAGTTAGAAGACTAAACATCATAACACTTTTGGAAAGGCACTTGGCTATATCGCGATGTGTGGGCGGTCAGATAAAGTGAATAACTCTGCTGCCCTATAAACGGCTAAATGGTAGGGGACTTCGCCGAGCGTGTACCTTATCGGGTCTTAACCCGTGGCTATCGGTGTGATCGATAGGTTGCAAACGATACCTCATGATGGGTAGCACCATGCGTTGTGCCCTTGAGTGCCGATGATAAGTTAAGCTAGAAACAGTTAGCCATGACATGTTGATGAGCAGAAGTGAACCCTAGAGTTGAGTCGGTCACATAAAGATAACTTAATAATAATAATAATATGAACCTTTCGTTGTAAGATTTAATTATACATTAGCTTCTTTCTCTTGCTAAGTACTTTGTACTTACCTCAATTGCATATGTTGTTTTGTGTTTTTGGGGTGAGAAGACGAACATGTTAGCCTTGAGATCGTTGAGGAGTTCGATGGTGATTTTGATGACGTTGATGTCATGTTGATGCTTTCTTTCACTTTTCTATTAAAGGCTGTACTAGATTATGTTATAGATTCTTTAAATAACTTGTTGTAATTTTATTCTGAGTTTGTAAGACAAGTTTTGTATCTTTCTTTTAGAACATCGTACGTTGTAAGATTTATATCGTTGTTATAAGCTTTTTTCTTTCCACCCCTAGTCGGTTTGTATTACATTTCTAGTAGAATTTATGGTTTTGCCTTGAGCATTTTTAGCTTCCGTTTGCTTTAATTTTGATCTGACGACGTAGAGGTGGCGTATAATATTAGATTTATTTAATGTTATCTGCCACAAACGTTCTCTTCCGGATAAGGCTCGGTATCCGGGCGGGACGTTCTGATTCTTTTTCTCAATTCTCAACTCCTTAGATAATGGGAGGTTTTATTAGAAATAAAACCTCACATTAACTTCCCATTTTATTTCCACTTATTATTATTATTATTATCATCATTATTATTAAAACAAAAACTTAAATCCTTTACTAAAATAAAACAAAAATCTGAATTTTTGTTAAAAGACTCTTTTGCTCTTTTACGAAAAGTCGGGATGTTACACTAATGTTGTGATTGTAATAGTTGGCCTATTGAGGAGGACCACTGAGTTAATCAGTATAAAAATATACATTTTCAAAATGTGGTGCTTGTATTGTATATGATGTTGCAAGACCATATGACCATTAGTTTAGTTCGTGGACGGAAAATGTAACGCCCCGTTCCTGGACACCGAGTCCGTATCTAAAAAAAGAAAATGTTCGGCACGTATAATATAAAATAAATTTCACATTATACTTAAGTCTCTACTACGTCGTATCGAGTTAAGTAAAAACGGAAGCTAAAAGACTCGGGTATATCTTTTTTCTTTCAACAACCTTGAATAGAAACATACAACTAAAGATGGAAATGTAAACTTATTACAACGAAAACTCCCAAAACTTACAACGTATGAAAAGCCTCCAAAAGAAACAAATAAAGAAAAATTACAAAGTCTAAAAGAATAACTCAACGTGTTCCCAAACAATGAAAACGTAGTCTAGAATGTCATATGAAAAGTAGTAAAAATAAATGCTTCAACGAAAACATTGTCAGACATCGTCATCAAACTCCTCGTCAAACTCCGGATCCACCTGTTCATCTTCTCATCCTCAAACATACAACAAATATGTATTTGAGGTAAGTACAAAGTATTTAATAAGAGGTGAAGCTATGATTTAATTGAATATTATGTAGTAAGATTCACAATTATTAAATTGTCTATATCGACCCACTCAATCTAGGGTTCACTTACATGTCCATCAACACGTCATGGCTATCGTTTCTAGCTTACCTTATCTATGTTACAATCGCACTCAATGTCACGTGCATAGTGTATATCCGCTATGAGATATCTTGTGCAACCTATTAGTGGATCACACCAATAGCCACAAAGCTTATTCCGATAGTGTACCGTTCGCAAAGCCCCTACCATTCGGCCGTTTATAGGCGTGAGTTATTCACTTTTATTTAACGCCCACACATCGCGATATGAACTTGTGCCCATCCAAGAGTGACATGATGTTTAATCTTTTACTACTCAAGTATGTATTTATTAACCGTTAACTAGCCACCCAAGTGTTTTCAAGGCAAACCTCACCTTAGCAACTCTACTCCATCACTTGAGACGAATAGACCGACATCCTATCACATACACAAGCATTGATAAATACTACTTCATCAAAGCACAAGCCTATCATGCCCTTCCGATCGTCCAAAACTTCAACTCATAGGAAGAATCCATTCATGCCGGAACTAAACGCATCAGAAACTCAATCTAGGCTTGTTCATGTTCATTTATTGTTTATTAGATCAGTAAATAACATTTAAAACTAGATTCGAGGGCTTAAAACACATTATTTCATAAAACTAGGCCCAATCGCCCGCGATTCGCTCAATCTTGCGCGCATTGACCATCTACACCATTCAGGATGGTTATGGACCTCGATGCGCCCGCGTTGTGCGCGATGTGCGTGCACAAACCACGTTGTATCACTTTTCCCACTTTTATGAACCCACGATGCGATGCGCGCATTACCCCTCATGCGTGCGCATTGTATCAATTTTAACCCTAATCAATCTGCTTCTTGCACTTTTACAGTTCTAACCCTTTCCTAAAATGTTCAACATCGAAAATACTCATAAAACAACAGAAAAACACAGGCTTTGCCTAACAACACATCCCATGGTCCTCTAATAACAAGTATACATGATTTAACAACTAAAATCATACCAAAACACAACCTTGACCTCATAAAACTTAATCAAATCATAGGAAGAGACTCTTGCTTGATTGCAAGCAAACTTTAATTCCAAACCAAGAAAATCTACAAAGAAAACTTGAACCTTTCCATAGGAAAACCTATGTGATCAATTCCAAACTTAGATTAGATTCGATCACAAGCTTCTACAACAACAATCGTACGAATTCTTGAGTTTTAATCCATCAAACTCGATAAAAAACATGCCTAGGGCTAAAATACACACCTTTAGAAAACTCCAATCTTTTGGTATTGAAACGACGCCCTCTTCACGACGATTCCAAATCTCTAATCGAATCTGAAAACGGTTAATAACTCCGTGAGAAACGAAAGAAGCCTTTTTAGGTTTGCACTCGTACTCTCACGCATTTTGAGTTCGTGAAAGTCTGATTTGCTAATCGATAGGTGATAAGATTAATGGGATATATTTTCCTTTTATAACTTTTGCCAAAAAAATATTAACCTAATATTTTCCACTAATTGCTCTTTAATTAAATTAAGTCCAGATTTCCATATATATATATATATATATATATATATATATATTACACTTTATATCAAAAATAACTTGATGAATATAATATTTCATTTTAAGCAAAATGACACGTCATCATTTCCTAAAAATCGAATATCTGAAAAAAATGGCTAGCCATGGCCGGCCTTATGAAATTCAGGGTTCAAGGTCAGTTTGGTGGACAAGACTCTCTCTATATAGCGCATAATTTTTTTTAATATGGAGAATAATCATAAAGATATTAACAAGAACATCACATTCTACATTCATAAGAATATTCATAAAGTTCTTTTCACATTGCTTTTCTACCGCATGTAGAAGCAAAATCATTAATCGCATCGACTTTGTCAATCATATTCATAGTAATATGATGTACGAAAATGTTTTGTTAGTGGTATTTATTGGATAGCATAGCTTATTACATATAGATGTTTTCTATCAGTAATCATAGTAAATGTTTTCGCAAAATGACACGTCAGTCATTTTCCGAAAATCGAAATATTACAGAAAAATTGGCTAGCCATGGCCGGCCTTATGAAATTCAGGGTTTAAGGTCAGTTTTGTGGACAAGACTCTCTCTATATAGCGTATAATTTTTTTAATGTGGAGAATAATCATAAATATATAAACAAGAACATCACATTCTAAATTCATAAGAATATTCATAAAGTTCTTTTCATTGCTTTTCTACATGTGTAGAAAGCGAGAATCATTAATCGGAGTAGAATAATCGACTTTGTCAATCATATTCATAGTAATATGATGTACAAAAATGCTTTGTTAGTGGTATTTATTGGATAGTATAGCTTATTACATATAGATGTTTTCTATCAGTAATTGAAGCTGTGTATTTTGTATACAATTATATTATAGTTGGTATCACTTTTTATTAATTTATGGATTAAGCGGATTACTCTTATGGTGCGTTTGGATTACTAGAATGGAACTGAATTAAATGGAATTGATGGAATGGAATGAGCGTGATATCATTACGATGTTTGGCACATGATGGAATGCAATGTGTGAGATTCTACATAGGAAGTGGCAAGTGACGCGGTGGTGATGGGCGTGTGTGATGATGAGTATGGAGGGTGGTGGTGAGGCATGTAGAAGTGGGTAGCGGCGGATGATGTAAGGTGTCGCGATAAGCGGTGGTTGCGGTGGTAGCGGCGGTGGTTGTGGTGACAAGGATGGTGTGGTGTGTGGTGATGGGTGATGGTGAAGTGGGCGGTGGTGGCGAGTGAGTATCGGTGGTGATGGAATTGGTTGTGGTGGATGATATTGGCGAGGTTGGTGGGATAGGTTATAGGCGAGGATGGGGAAAACAGGTGGTGAGGTGGGTGGTAGTAGGGGTAGTGATGTAATAATTGGTAACACGAGGTGAGTTTGAACTTTCGGAAGGTTTGAGTTCTTTTTTAATAATTATTTTAATAAGCTCAATTGTATAAATCTGAGTCTCAATTGGTTTTATAAAATGATGAAAATTCGAGACACAAATATATAACATTTTTCCGATGACCCAAGGCCACAGACTGGTTTTGGGCTAGCTTTAGGCATTTTCCACCATTCTTACACGTGATGAGGGAAACTAGGCCTGTTTGGATTTGATGATTTGAAATGAAAAGAAATTATATGATTTGAAATGGTTTAATTTTTTGTGTTTGGTATGTTTTGCTTTGAAAGAAAAGAAAGGAGAGGAATGAAAAATGAACGATAAAACTCTTTACAAATTGTGCGGTCTCGTTTCCTTTCAAAACATGTGAGAAACGGAAGGAAACAATACATTTTTAGTAAAATTGAATTGACAATCTTTATATTTATTTTCCTTTACTCGTCTAATTATATCAAACACTCAAAATGAAACACGATCTCTTATTTCCTCTCTTTTCTTTTCCGTCGATATCTTTCCATTTGTTTCCTACATAATTCTTTCAATCCAAACATCTTATTATATATTTTAGAGTAAAAAGCGTCAATTGACCCAATTAGGTCAATTGACCCGCTCAAACCGGGTTCAAGGAGAAAAAAATAAATAAAATCACGATTTCCCACCCCACAACTCCCACGATTACCATCCACGCAACATCCATTCTACACAAATCGGAGAAACAAAAAAAAACAAAAAAAAAAGAGGAAAAAACCACGATTTCCCACCCCACAACTCCTACGATTACCATCCTCCAACATCCATTCTACGAATCGGAGAAACCCCAATTCTCGAATCACCATCATCAATTGCCGCTTCTTTCATCGGAAAACATCTATTCCAATTCAAGCGACCATCAACGATCGACATCCGTTTGCGATTTGGATGAGATTTCCATTCTACACAAATTAAGTACCCCAATTCTGAATCACCATCATCAACCGCCTTCTTTCATCGGAAAACATCTATTCGAATTCAAGCGACCATCAAAGTCGACATCCATTTGCGATTTGATTAGATTTCAAAGGGCTCAAAAGTCGACATTTGTTTGCGATTTGAGATGACATTTCAAAGGCGGTCAATATTACCGTCCCTTTTGTGAAGCGATGTTTAAAAGCGGTGGGAATCGATTTAGGTACAACGAACTCAAGCCGTCGCGAGTAATGGAAGGTAAGCCCATAATAGTGATGGATACGACGCCATTTACGGTGGCCTATCTGAAATCCGGTGATGGATTAGTTGGGGCGATAGGGAAGAGACATGCGGTGGTGAATCCGGAGAAACACTTTCTTTTACGTAAATAGGTTTGTTGGAAGGAAGATGGTGAGGTGGATCGGGAATCGGAGCAACTTTCTTATAGAGTTGTGAAAGATAATAATGGAAATGTTAAACTTGATTTTCCTGTTATTGGTAAGCAATTTGCACGGAAGAGATTTTGCCTAGGTTGGTGTCCTCCATTTAAAATTCCCTTTTTCTTTGGTCGGTATGTTTCATTTCAAAGCCTTTTTCAATATCAATTGTAAAACATCAATTCCATTCTGAATCTCTTTGAAAGCAATGAAACAGAAATAGCATTTATTCACGGTGATTAAGCTTTACTTATCAAAGCTGAGATATGGGATTCGATTTCGGACAAGTGGCAAGCAAATTTGATTCCATCAAATGTCCCAACAGTAAAGATTTACTACTTTGGAATGATTGTTTTCAAGTTGTAATTACTTTATTATATTTGTTCCAATTCATCTCATTCATGCTATCTCGAAGTAGTAGCTTTAATTTATTTTCGTTGAACTACTTTCCTACTTGAACAAAAGTCAATTTTTTTAAATAGCTTAGCTTATCTTCGGACATGTCTCTTCCGGGTAATATTTTGCTTTGAAGCTTTCTTGATAGGCTACCTTTTTGATAAGCAACCATTCTTGAAACTTGCTTAGCTTTATTTTGTGTGATTCAATAATACGGTATGCTCAATGTGATTCAATTGCTTGATTTTGAGTGGGGTAGCGGAATAACAATTGCGAATCGTGCGATTACAAATGAGTAGGCCGCGTATCACCATCCGAGGTTTGATTTATTTCCTTTAGTATATTCGCGTGTGGAAATATACCGATATTGAATATATAAATTTGGGTGGGGCTGTTGTTTGTATTGGTTCTTTGCTAATTCACATAATATAAATGCCCTGTCTTTTGTGGCTTACGGAGAAAATCTTTATCTTACATATGTGGCATTGCTTTCAACCATTGTTCTTCTAACTATGTGCACGACTTGATGTTTGAAACTGATCATCTACTTGCTCTATTACTATTAGTGCACAATGTAGCAAAATAATTATGAGTTATTGTTTTCTCTTGGATCTTCCACTTTCATGAAAATACTGAGTTGTAATTGCGCCTATTAGTTAAGAAGAAACTTATATACATTGATTGACCTACTTTGTTTGAGTTATATGTTATAGACTTATAGTTCACCTCACTTTTCCAAGATTAAAGTTGACATTGATCTTTTCTCTTTATGCTTTCTGTATTTTTGTATGGATTAGATTTATGCCAACTATATTATATAATGCTTTGCAAATATGTAGCTATTATTTATTGAGATAGAGATACCTCGGAAGGACATCCGTTCTATTCAAATTTGAAATCTCTTGGCATCTACTTCTTTTCGTTGAAATTTTACTTTTGGAGTATTTTCTTTTCTTTTGCCCTTGAAGTTTCATTAAAATTGTATTTTGGATGATCGAAGTTTTATCGAGGAGCCAAATGTCTCTAGATGAATAAAATGTTAAAAGCGGATTCATAATCCAATGCCGTATTGTTTTGTGGATGATCAAGATGTAGATCATGAGTATCTTGAGAGTACGATTGCCCAAAGATACGGCGGAGGATGATGAATACGATGATAATGATGCCGAGGCAACGAATTAGTGCAACAAACTTTCTTGCCATCTGTTAGAGATCCAAAACTATGGATGGTCAAATGTGAGGTATGATCAAGTTGTTAATCTTTAAGTTATTACACTAATCGTAACCTTTTGGCGCTCGTATGTATATTTAGTGGTGCAGTCCAGGAAAGCCTCATCTGCCAATTAACTGAAAATGTCAATTGACCCGGCCCGAACCAGTTTTCTCCACTTTTCTTCCTTCTTTTTCCTCTGAGAACCCGGTTTCTCTCCGTTTTTGTGAAACCCACTACTCCGCCCGTTCTTGATTTCTCATTCTGCGTTTGTTCTGTTTTGGTTATGAATTAGGTGCGCCGGGTGGAATCAGTTGATGGATGCTGGAATCACATCTGGAATCACATCTGCCGATATTTTGAAGGTAAATTGTTTGTATTGCTTGATTACAGGTAGTATTAGGTTTTCCTTTTTTCTGTGTTTGAAATTCACACACTTTGTTTCTCTTGCTAAGCTTTCTTAAACTTATCACATGCATGTGATATGATTATGGATGGGTTATGAGTATCAACAATAGCATGAGAGGTTTGAGCTTTCACTTCCCTTATTGTATTAAATGTTATGTATATTACTACTTTTTAATTTTAAGACTCTTTGATACTTTCTGTATGTTTGTGAATTGAATGTTTGAAGTTGGAGAGTGTTGATGTGCCTTGATGAACATAATATATTGGTATGCCTTGATGATGTATCTTGCTAGACTGTTTGTGTTAAGATCAACAAGAAGAAAGGCTGCTTTTGATATTCCTTTTCAATGAAGTCAATTTATGGATGTGATACTTTTTTATAGATGGATGTCAATTTTTACCTTCATATTATTTCTTAACAAACTGATTCTATTTTAGTATCGTTTTAAAGCGATTATGTTCATTACCTTTTATTGCTAATATACTTTTCAATTTTGATTTTGGTATTAAATTTTTTTAATTCTAATGTATTTATGATAGTCGATGGATTTGAAAAGTAGTGAATAGTGATGAAGATTATTTCGACCAAATTCACACTCTCAAGCTACTACAGGTTGTCATGTAAGAATGCACCATGACTCAAATGAGGTGATTCTTGAAGCGATGATGATGATCCTGATGTAAAGGATTGTAAATTTTCTATATCTTCCATAGTTCGGTTCCTTTTCGGCTGTCACTCGCGATTTCATCATTTCAATATTGTTGGTTTCATATGGGTAACTTCTTAGTGCGTGCTTTTGTTTTTGTCTTGGGTTTTCATACCTTTTGTTGGTTTCATATGGGTGCTTTATGTATTTACTGCATCACATATCATCATTGTAAATATTCATTAATCTTATTTTTTTATTATTTTGGTTTTAACTTAAATAATTTCTTGATTCTTAAAGTATCTACAAAATTTCTATATATCTGATCGACTTTTTAAATATAACGTTAAAATAAATGTAGCGGCTTTCTCTTAGTGAATCTAATATTAGAGGAGGGAAGAGGGCTCGCGTATGCACTATGTATTGAAAACTTATATCGTAAAATGAATCTTATCATTTACACTGATTACTTTCATTTATTTATTCGTTTCCATCAAAGACTCGTTTACTTGACAATTATGAAAATGGTCACACACAAAAACAAAAAAAAAGAAATTTCTCGCTTGAGCGACCGAAACTCTTGCTTAAATTTTGAGATTTATTCAAAAGTCACATTTTCATAAGGTTTATTTTTTCGATTCGGAATTTCTTACATCCACTACATCAATCTCCACAACATCATCCACAACATCATCTACTGCAATTAATTTAGTCACGTGGCCACGTAAAAAAATATTTCCTCACCGATGGTGATGAGGATGGATGTAGTGTCTGATCATTATATATTTATGTGAGTGGGCGTATCCTTTTCTCTTTTCGATTAATGACTCGACATCAATAATGACACTAAATAATGGGGTCAAAACATAAACATACCTAGACATGAATTAGATGACGTAACATATCATAAAAAATGGTTTTGTAGTTTAAAACGGAACCTCTGTAACTCATGCGCATTACGCGGCGTTAGAGAAAGACAGACTATCACGAAGACTAACAGCTCTCCTCCAAGTATATACAATAAAAACAACGGCTCTACGGAGAAAGACTTGAATCAATCGCAAACTATGGCGAAGAAATCCAGCAAAGCTTCGTGCTTCAAGTGCATTGGCTGCAGCGACGACCACGAATCCGTCGACAAAGACGATCTTCAAGCTCCTGAGGTACGTTTTAGCAGCTGATAGTGATAACTCCAGTGACGGAATCGAAAACTGCTTTTCATATTGGTGTTTCAACAAGTTTGATTTTGATTCGGTTAAGTGAAGGAGGATTGATGATCCTTTGATGCTTAACAGTTTCGAAAGTTTGGATTTGGAATGAATTGGTTGCAGATTATTGAAAAGGCTACTAATATTTGGATGCCTACTTTAAATTTGACTGTTCTTATTAGTTATTACTGCACCGAGTCTTCAATCATCATTGCATCGGATGTGTTTACATTATAAATCTAGCTGCTTAGTTATTGCACATATTGTTTTATCTTGTTCTGTGAACTTGTTGTGCGTTTCTGGATAAATTCTGAAGAAAATGGTTTTGACTTTTGAGCTGAGAGGTTTTAAATGTACTAACATTATCTGTAGAAAGGATGTACATGTAAAGGATTAAATAATCGGACTATTTAGTATAATCACATATGACCAAGCCAATTCAATTCCTGTTAACTGAAAGGTTATGGCAGTCTGTTAATCACCTGGTGTTCTTCACGCCCCAAGCTGAAGAGGATTTCATTCTTTTCTAATATATGTTTTCAGTATTGCGTGCTAAATCGGTTGTTTTCAGGGTGAAGAATTCAAGTGATAGAAGTAAATGGAGCCCATGGAAGAGATCTGCTAGACACAGGGGGCTAAGCAACTCAGTTGCCACAGAATGAATTCTTCTGGCAACAAGGGCGATGCCCTGATGCTGCTACTGTAAGCTTCCCCAACCACAGATTAACTCCTATTCCAGATAAATCGAATTTTTAAGTGACAGAGGAGAAAAGCAAAGCACCCAAACCAGAGGAAGAATTATCTGAGACCGTTGATGTAAGTGATGCTAACAGCATCTCCGTCAACCTTGATGAATCTGTTGTAATTATCATACACAGGCTGCTATCAGAGGATTTCTGGTAAGAGCTTTTAATCAATTGTAGTGTTTAGCATTTTAAACTCCTCAATCAGGATGTTTCATATTTACAAGTATTGTTTTACCAGGCTGAGAGAATTTTATTGAAGCAAAAGAACATTATTAAGTTGCAAGCCGCTGTACGTGGACATATCGTTCGGAATCATGCTGTTGGTAGCCTTACGGTGTGTTCAAGCCATTGTGAAAATGCAGGCTATTATTAGAGGGCGCCGGACACGGATACTTCTAGAAAAGTCAAGGACCGATGGAAATGAGGGAAAGCCATTTCAGAGGAATGCAAATGAAAATGATTGTTCATTTCCCCAGGTATTGTGCAGTTCTGCTGGACTATACTTCTGTATAATGTATGTGGAATTTTTAGGCATGAGTTTATATGTTTGTTGTCAACATTAATCCCCTAGTTGACCTTTCATTTTCAGGCAT